>MU003812.1:0-42244 GCA_010093785.1 Polychaeton citri CBS 116435
GTTGTTGCGCGAAGAAAGGAAGTAAAAGTTGCCTTTCACCGACTTCACTTGTTTGCCAAGCGCATTGTCACCAAAAGTTCACCTCGGCAACCATCGTAGCCGACGCGTTGCGGCGGTCTCCCGCTGTCAGCTCATTAGGCTAGATTTCACGAGTGGCTTGATCGGACCCTAGTTTCAAGTAGCAGTTGTTGTCTTGCATCCGAAAGAGAGAGCCCTGGTGTCAAAGCTCAATGCAATGTCTTAAAACCATTACAGTATTCTACTTGGTCAGCCACCGAAGATATCAGCTATCTTGTAAATTGTGATATTAGTCATGCTGTGTCTTCACTCTGCAACCTTCTATGATGAATTCTTGTCTCGTTATAGAGGAATTTACCTCATGATGTAGGCGCATTGGCTTGTCCTTCTCAATGCGTTCTCATCAAAGCGCTCTTACTTGTGACTTAAATCCACCGCAGTTCTTGAGCCATTTCTTAGATTTCTAATTCTACGGAGCTGTCAAGAAGTTGAAGTGGTAAAACCAACGCGATTCCCAGCTAGTTCATGGTATCTCTCTGGAACTTACAGCACGTAAGTCTAGGGCTTTGGAGCTGAACTTTTGAAAGATGTTTAGGATGTCTATAATCAAGTAACCGATACTATCGAAGACGAGCCAGTATGGGCGGCTCCTTAATGCTAATGAAGCCGAAAATCCTGCCAGGGCCTTTTCCATTGCCTCTTATGTTGCTTAACGAATAGTGGTCCATGAAATTCGTAGTCTTGGCCTAAAATCTTCGTGGCATTGCCCAAGCGCGGTGTAATAAACTGACGATGTCGCTCTAGTTTGTTGTTCTTGTCGTGCAAGCGATTGCAGCAAGCATAGAATCCGACAATCAGGCCGGGGAGAAGCAGTATCATTAGACCTATCCATAAAGTAAGGAAAGGGTCTAGAAATGATCCGCACAGGAGCAAGATAATGCCAACCGGTATCGTGACAGGAAGCGTTAAGGCAAGAAATGTTGCTGGAACAAATAGGGACGGATGCAAGCGTGCTGGCAGAGGTGCAAAAGCTCCCAGCCTCTGATAAGGGTCATCAGATTTGTACACTCCCAAAGCGGTTGAGTCTTTTCCGGTTGAACGAAGTACAAGAGGGAGGACATCAGGGGCGACTGCAACGACAAGATCTCCCTTCCGCGCCGTAGAAGGAACCAGAGCTATTTGTTCGTCATTGCCAACTCCAAGAATGGCTAGGCGGCGGTCGTGTTTCGCTGGATTGAATATCTCTAGGCTTTTGGGGGTCCTGTAAAATATGAACTCATGTCTGCCCGGCTTGGACTTCATGTGTATGCTTCTGGCTGCCACTCCAAGTTCAATGCAAGATAAGGTTGGCAGCGAGAATAACTTGGCTGTCACTCTTGTAACAGCAAGATGTAATTTTCGAAGCGAAGTTGGTGGAACTGCCCCAGTGAGAAATGGGCCTCCATTGGTAAATTGATCGATGTCGGACGTATACTCCAAGAGGTATGCAATATAGTTGAGGACTTTACCCCTGACATGAAGGACACGAGGGTTGGATTCTGACACCTCGGGCCATTGCCACGTCATGTTGTTTGTCGGATAGTACCCATGCTGTCTTTCTAGGCCACTTGATGCAGGACCTTCGTCGACAATTGTGTCAGGCCAAGCGCACCACTCCGAAATGTCCAGCCGTTTGATTGTCGCCATATCTTCATCCGAGCACCGCGATAACCGCCAATTTATGGTCCATGTTGGAAGCTCCCTTGAATGTTGATCACATCGCACGTAGAAGTGGAATAGGCCAGCTAGCGTGTCATTGTTGCCCACTCTTCTGAAAAGAAAAGCAGCTACATCTTGGTAGACTTGTGGGACGCTCTTCGTGTAATCTATTACGATCTCATTTATTGGTGCTGCTTGCTCGATATGGCTCGACGAACGCGAGCTGGTGGGGACGCCAGCCATACCCAATACAGCGTACACAGTGTCTCTCTCGTCGTCAGCGGCGAAGTGTTTGGACGACAAAAGAAGATCGACCAAGTCTCTCGAAGGTTTGGTGGTCATGGATGATGCTAACCCGCTCAACGCACTACGCGAAGAATCCTCCAAGAGTACAAGAAACTTTGATGTATGCGGCTTATCCAAGATTGCACTCATAATTCGGATCAACTTTGCAGCATCGACGAACGCTGCCCACTGCACGGTTTGCGAGCCACACTGGACCACGAGATACCGTGCAGCAAAGACCTCTTGGCGCACCCAAGTTCTGTTCAGCCATGAGCGACTGAAAAGATGAGTCAACGCACCATACATCATGACTAGGCGACTCAAGCACGCTCCGGTGTGCTGCTCAGCCGGAGCCTGATTCAAGTTCGACTCCAACTTAGTATGGTTATTGACAAAGGCCATGGCCAGGCTGCTGTTGACGTCACCGTCCCCAAGCCAAGCGGTTACGGATGATGCTTTCTGATAGATGTGCAGCATCTTGGCCACCTGGTCTGCTCTCTCTTGTCTGTCGTGCTGATTGATACAAATAGCATCTGCCCATACATATCTTGTGCTGGTAGGGGACCGCAGCTTGTGCAAGGCAGAAGCCAAATTTCGAGTGATCGCAATTGCCACGCCATTACAAAACATACGATTCGTCAGATGTGGTGAACCCCAGGTGTATGAGAGCGCCTCATAACCGATGACTTGAGTAGTCCCATTGACTGTCACACCCTCTGTACTCAACAAGTTGACGATTATCAAATCGGCAACCAACGGTTCACAGGAACGATCTCCATCTCTGTCTCCACGGTCTGGGTACAAGCGTAGCACACGCGTCTGCCATGGTAGTAGGGGGGAGTAGAGCTGTCGCACGACGGCTTCGTGATCAATATCGTCTATCGTAGGGTCCGATGAGAGCCTTTCAAGGATGGAAGTGCTTTCCAAACCGAATGATCCAATTTTGAAACAATCGCCAGAGTATGACCTTTGCGGAGAGTCTTGTTTTGGAGTTACCTTGTTAGAAGTCCATAACAGCTTCATGGCGTGCAAACGGCACGAGACGCCCTGTGAGTGTTCGAGAGAAGTTCACTGTCCTGTCGTGAGCAGGGACATGGAGGCATTTGTTAGTGTATAGCGATCGTAAGCTCGTGCAGTTGAGTGATTGAGTCGCAGCCTCTTCGCTTTGTACTCTTTTACGAGTAAGGCTATGCATGGTATCGCCTCAGCCTGATTGAGGCTTGGAACATCATGCACCCAGACGATGCGACTCGCGATATGCATGCGCCCGCAACCAGAGGAGCACTAAGCAGAGATACGTACCGACCGTGATTTTGACCATACGTAGATATTGATTTCACGGTAATCCATCAAGGTTCCCAGTTCCCTGATCAATTGTCGTTTCCCATGGTTTATGCGCGTGATTGGCATTGCGAGACCGTTGCTCAAGTGATCCCCAAACAGGTAGTCAGATTCAAGTATTGCACTAGTCATGATTACAGATCCTCTTAGGTCTTCTCTACTGACTCCATCTCTACGGAGTCGCGACAAGCAATCTTGACAACTTGTTTAGGTGACTCTGAATACCTGATAATGAAGTAAATTGACCAGTTATTTACCTTGCGCACGGACCTACAGACCCCTTCCAGGCGACCCCGTCTGTTCTTAACGCCTGGCTTTATTGTACCAACTCGGCAACGAAGGCACTTTATGCGCGGTCTTGTGCAGCAGTCAGTCTTCTTGTAATCCTCCCTGAATCATGGCTAACTCTGAATCTTCGACGCCATCACGCTTCGCCGCACAAGCCTCCGCGGCAGAGGATGTGCTCAAGGAGCAAGTGTCAGGTCTGGTGCAGCTCTCCGACTATCGCAAACGGCGCGCCGAGATCGAATCTGGAGCTTCGAGTGGAGCGAGCACACCACTTGGAGTTGGACGGTGAGGATTATCGCTCCTCATTCGGTTCCATTAAACACGGGTGCTGACTGTACAAGTGCAGCGAGGGCGAAGCAAAACCAGCCTCGTTCAAGAAGAGAAAGAAGGTTGGGGTGAAGAAGGGCGCCTTGTCGTTTGGTGATGATGAAGAGATCGACGAGACAGGCGCAACGCCTGAAGTGAAACACGAGAGCAGCGAGGCTACGAACGATTCTAGAGCGGAGACCCCCACGACCGGCGACGAGGGCACGGGAACAGAGTTTAAGCGGAAAAAGAAACTCAAGGCCAATAGCGCGATCGACTTCCGGCCAAAGGCTATGACGAAGTCTGCCCTCATACGCGACACACAGCTCAAGGAGTCACTGCGGAAGGAGTACATCCAGATCCGAGAAGCAGTCAAAGCGACCGAGATCGCGATCCCCTTCGTCTTCTTCGACGGCAGTCACGTCCCCGGCGGCGTGTGCAGGATCCGCAAAGGCGAGCAGATATGGCTGTTCCTCGACAAGGCGAGGAAGGTAGGCGCAAGTCAGCGAGGCGAAAGGGGCGAGCGGAAGGACTGGGCCAGGATAGGCGTCGACGACCTGATGTTCGTCAGAGGCGACCTCATCTTGCCACACCACTACGAGTTCTTCACCTTCATTGCCGACAAGACTGTCGGATACGGCGGCGCTGTCCTGTTTCCTTTTTCAGCTGAGCCGACGAAAGCATCGCCCAAGAATCTGATCCCAGCGTCACGAGGCGGTACAAGGCCGGAGGACAGCGGAGAGGAGTCAGAAGCCGATGCTATGAAGGGCAATCCGATCTTGCAGACTGCAGCGGATCGCAGGCAGGAGGCGGCAAAGCCTCCAGAAGTGCCGACTTCAGAGCTCGAAGGCTACAGCCAAGATCCTACTTTCACCAAGATTGTGGATCGCAGGTGGTATGAGAAGAACAAGCATATCTACCCTACGAGCACCTGGGAGGACTTTGATCCAGAAAAGGAGTATACGACAGGGGCGAGGAAGGACGGGATGGGTAACAGCTTCTTCTTCTCGAGGTGATATAGCCTAACTAGACGCAACTATAAGAAATAGTACTAGAAACGCTAGAATTTACGAACGCTCTGACGTTTTACCATCTGACACTCCTACCTCTATTATTATTAAGTCTAACCACTTTAGGGCCCGCGTCAGCTTTCAATGTTCCACATGCATTATATAGAAGTAGCTCGGGAATAGCCGAGACGTGATCTGCATGAAATCCGTCGTTGACCTCTAAATTCGACATTATTGTCTGCCAGACAGCATCTGGACGCGCACAAGGGGTTGTCCTCTCACGCGCAGATCGCGTAGATATCTACAATGGCGACGAACATAGACGATCTGTTCAAAAGCTCCAATCTCACCACGGGCTCGTTGAAGCGCAAGCTCGAAGTCCCGGACGCAGATGCAGCCTACAAAGCATCCAAACTGACCTCCCGAAGCTCGCCCAACGGTACACATACAAATGGCCATACAGCTACGGTTCAGGATGAAGTCAATGGGGAGGACGAGGACGATGACATCGAAGCCGGACCCTCGCTCCCTCCAGAGGACGACGAAGGCGACGATGATGAAGAGGGTCGCTTCTTCGGCGGCGGTGTCTCACGCGGCCAGGCCGAGGCACTCGACTACATCGACGAGCAGGAAGGAGAGGAAGAAGGGTTTACAGACGAGAAGGTCGACAGCGCATGGCTACGGCGGCTGGTAACGAGCTTTGAGAAGAAGATCGCGAAGAATGCACATCTGAGAGCGCGGCATGAGGGGGAGCCACAGAGGTTCATGCAGAGCGAGGCTGAGCTAGATGCAGAGACCAAGAGCTGGAGTCTGCTGAGCGAGCACCCGGAGCTGTACCCCGAGTTTGCGGCGTCTGAGGCTGTGCCGGCGCTGGTGAATCTGCTGGCGCATGAGAATACGGATATTGCTATTGGTGCAGTGGAGATCGTGTCTGAGTTATTGGACGAGGATGTGGAAGCTGGACAGGAGGAGTGGGGGTCATTGGTCGAGGCGCTGCTCGAGGCGGACTTGATGGATTTGCTGGTGAGCAATCTTGGGCGGCTGGATGAGAGTGAGGAGACGGATAGGAGTGGAGTGTACCATTCGCTCTCGGTGCTAGAGTCGCTGTCATCGCAATTGGGGATTGCTGAGAGGATAGGGACGGAGAAAGTGCTCACCTACATCTGCACACGGGCGAGTGCGAGTGAGACTCCCATTTCGCAGAATAAGCAGTATGCGACCGAGGTACTACAAGTGATGCTGCAATCGTCGAAGGTGTTGCGACAACGCTTGGCTACAGAGGTCGACGGCGTCGACCTGTTCCTGCAGCTCCTTGCAGCATACCGGAAACGTGACCCGGACAAGGACAGCGTTGAGGAAGAGTACGTCGAGAACCTCTTCGACGCTCTGACCTGTGTTGTTGATGAACCCATCGGCAAGACGAAATTCATCGAGGCGGAGGGGGTTGAGCTCGTGCTCATCATGCTCAAAGAAGGCTCGTTCAGCAAGATACGTGCAGTGCGTTTGCTGGACCACGCCGCGGGCGGTACGATCGGTGCGGCTGCAGTGTGCGACAAGATCGTGAATGCTGCTGGCCTGAAACCCATCTTCCATCTCTTCATGAAGGGAAAAGACGCCCAGACGCTCGAGCACCTTCTTGGAATTTTTGCGAGTATGCTCCGACACTTGCCTGGTGAAAGCCCAGCTCGCATCCGCACCATGGCAAAGTTCACCGAGAAGAAGTTCGAAAAGGTCGCAAAGTTGGTGCAGTTGCGCCAGGACTACGCACGCCGCCTTGCTACCGCGGACAAAGAAATCAGAGTTGACCAGTCTTCGCTCGATGCTGAAGATGTCGAGTCACGGGCAGACGAGTGGTTCTCCAGGCGTCTGGACGGGGGCCTTTTCTGCCTGAGAACGATCGATGTTGTGTTGGCGTGGCTTTGTGCGGAAGATGCTGGTGCAAAGACCAAAGCCGTGGAGCTGTTGGGCAGCCTCTCAGATGTGAAAGCGTCGCTGCAAGATCAGGCCTCGGATCTAGGAGAGGGGCAAGAAGAGGAGGAGACGAGGGAGATGTTGGCGACGCTGCTGGGTTATGTATGATACTGAATGAACCAGGTCATCTCCCGTCCTGGTACATGTACGAGAGACTTGTAAACTGGTGAAAAAAGCCCAAGGTACCCTGGTGATTGATGTTTGTTTTACGGGTGATTGCAGCAGGAGGTCAGTCGAAAGTAAAAGTCCACATACGTGCTGGTATTCTGGACGAGAAGCCTCCGAGTGGAGCCTCAATACTATATGAGGGTTACCGAGCATATCAGCCAGACAGGACGCGCCTATGCCAGTAGCCTTCCACTACCACCGAGCCGTGACAACAGCCAGATCAATTCGGTATAAGACTGGTTGATGTTTGCCCCTGGATAAGGCGCGATCGGTTTTTAAGAAGCTTGCCAAAACCTCAGGAGATAGATGAGCGTGGGATTAAGATCGCAACAGACACCTCAGTATGCTATCATCAAGCCACGCTAGGACGGGAAGCAACTCCTTGCACTGAGGTAATATCGACCTGGAATGCCGCCGTTGCACAAGACACAATGCCAGCACGCTCGTATTATGTTGTTGCTGCCTCCGTTCTATCTAGAAACTGCGGAAATACATTGCTTCACGCGCAAGCGACTCCTGTTGTCGTTCACAGACCGTCGCGAGTAAACGGCGGGCAATCGTAAAGGTTGGCGATTGTGGGCACCCAGATGACTCCCAACCCGACCTCTTTTAGATCAGGAAGACCTCTACAATTGTACCAAGTTATCCACTCACTCGATACGACCGCCCTCCGCAAGCATTCACAACATCATCACGCCAGAAACCCTCGCACCCGGATCTCCCCCAAACCTCCACGCAGTGAGGTCACCCAGAAGTCACAGCTTGGCCTCAGGCCCCCCTCCGCGTCCCTCCGTCCCCCCTTCAGCAGGTGACGGTCAAGACAGTCAAGGTATTTAATTTACTTTCTTGCCCTCACTTCCAACTGATCACACCATTGCACACCGCTGTGGTCAGCCAGGCGCAGTTAGTCTAGCGGTCTGCACCCGGATCTCAGACCGGGTGTTGACTCGCCATGACAGCAACAATGAAGCGTCGCTGAGTTCGAATCCCACCCCGAGCTCGGTGGTCGAGAGACCTTAAAGAATTGCACCTCGCTATGGGAAGAGGCGCCGCGTTCTGTCTGAGAGGACGCGTGGAGGAGGGCACTGGGTTCCTTCTTTTTTTTCTCTTATTTTTCCCATCCTTATTTGTGATAGTATCGTGGCAATTTTTTCTTTTGCATGTCTCCTACATGGATCTAGACGGGTGGCTGGCGTTTGAAGCTGACTTCTCCTGAGTGTGGAGCGCGAGGGGGTAGCAGTGACAACTGCTCCCTGTCAGCTCGCCTAGAAGCCCTCGCACGTCAGGCTGCGGTTTCTCCTGCAGATTCAAGTAAATACGTCGGAACGAATTCTGGAAGGGATGGGGAGACAAGTGTTTCATCGCGTCGTACGTACGTTGTGGTTTGGTCAAAGTGCGGACAGAGCAGATGCCATTGTCTGCAGCCACGCGAGAACGCTTGCTTTTCACCGTAGATACTGAGGATACACGTACTACTGCGCGAACGAAGAATACAGCACACGAACACCATTCTCATCTCACTTTGATATCAAGATGCCATATCTACAAACAGGATCGTTTGGGAATTACTGAGATCTCTACCACAAGCCATCTCCCCTATCTTCTAATTATTAGGGTCGCCCGCGCGTTCTAGCGACCAAGTGGCACCGCTACCTGACTCTGAGATATTCAAGTCTACCCTTGGGAGTTGCCGCGAGAAAATTCCGATTCCGCTACTACGCTAATCGCATCTATGTTCATTGCTATGCACCCTCTCAAAATGCCCACGACTTATCTACTCAGACCTCTTGACAATCGGCGGCAAGAAGAACAACGCCGAGAGCATGATAGCATAGAAGCCGATGCAGATCGGATGCAGCACGAACGTCCCAGCCGACTGCGCAATCAGTCCCGTCAGGAACGGCACAACCGCTCCACCGCTAGAGCCAGCACTGCTGATGAAGCTGATGGCCGTCATCTGGATGTCTGGAGGCAGGAGGCGCGTGAAGATGGTGGCACAGCAAGGGTAGATGGGCCCAAGCACAAAACCGAGGATCGCGACTGCGACGGCGTCGCCGATGACATTGGGGATGAACCAGGAGAGGAGCTGGAAGACGATAGCGCCGGCGCCGAGGCCGTAGACGAAGCGTTTCTCGCCTATACGACCACCGAAGTGGCTGAGGATAAAACGGCCCCTGCAGGTTTGGATTAGCACTGAGTGAGGGTGACTCAGGACGAAGAAGTGCAGCACTCACAATGTGATTCCGGCCCAGAAACCCGACGTCACGTAACCCACGTGTACTGGATCGCCGTCGCGATAGTGGATGAGGTAAGAGATGAACCAACCAGAGACGGACACTTCAGCACCCTGATAGGCGAAGATGAGCAGAGCGCCGAGGAGCGTGGTCCTGTTGGCCAAGGCATGCGCGAGGAGCTTCATCTTGCCTTTAGAGCCAGCTGCATCCGCTTGCTGTCGGCTTGCAATCTGCTGCAGGCTGTTCGCGAATGCCGTAATCCCTTCCTTCTCATAATTCCAGTATGCCCAAGCCACGAAGAACAGACAGGCAATCCGTACGCCGATGGCCAGGATGTAGAACCGCGCCCAGTGGATTCCAGCTGATACCATAGCAGTAGCGATGATCGGGGCGATGATACCACCGACGCCGTATGACCCGTGAGCGAACCCGAGTATGCTTGTCGAATTGGTGAGGTTGGCGCAGAAGACATTGTTCAGAGCGATGTTGATCGCATTGCCGAATCCTAGAAGGAGGTAGGCGACCACAATGAGCGCAAATGATGGCGTGCATGCTATTATGGTATAGCCAGCGATCATGAACAATTCTGACAGGACCAAAGTCTTCGACCTCCCAAGACGCGTGGCAAGGATATTCGTGCAGAATGCGGCAGAGATGAACCCGACCGCGTTGGTGACGAAGATGAGCGAGACGATAGCATATCCTATGCCATACCATTCCTCAAGATAGGGGATCAGAGCACCAGGTGCGGCGTCGTTCAGCCCGTTACCAAAGTACTGAAGGCTGGCTGCAAGTACTCGGAATTTGTTCATCTTGGGATACCAGAAACCTGGGACGATACCTGCGGCATTGTTGTCGCTTGTCGGTGTGGGAGGCTCGCTGCGTTCTAGATCATCATCTGTCTTCACTCGTTTGAAGGCTGTCACGTCGAAATTCTTCTCGTCGGCAGGTGTGATAAGGCCAGAAGGCAGGACGCGAGCGTGAGCCTTGCTCGAGGCCGGGGCGAGGTTGCCATAGTCTGCAAGTTCAATCTCATCCAATTCCTCGACGGAAGGCTGGCGGTTGTGGCCTGGAGTTGCTACTGTTGGAGGTGGGGAGATGACATCCTGTGGTGTAATGAAGGTCAACCCCGGAGCAACATAGGGAGTAGTCATTATATTAGCCTGAACTAGAAGCCAGGTTGATTCCACTGGCAATTGAGAGAAATTCAAGACTCCCTCAGAGATAAGAGCATTCGCTGATGAATCTCGCGCTCTTTACTGATGGAAAAGACTCCATTTGCTGCAACCATCATAACATAGAAATATATAACCAAAATGCATAGACCCCAAGGGCGAGAGACACCCTAGAGAAAATCGACCTGGGGGCTTGTTTTATTCAGCAAGATCCACATCCATCTTCCAATGCATCCCACTTCGCGCAAGCACAAGCTCCATGGCATCAAGCCAAGAGGGCAATCTCCAATGAGATTGTCAGCTCTCTTCCATGACTGTGACTCAGGAAAAGGTAATCTATCCACTGTACTGTCCATCCCCATGCTGAGGACTCGAAGAATGCATGCGCAAGTGTCGGAGAACCGTTTCTGGACAAAAGCTGGGGTCGGCCATTTTACTGGAAAAGTGGTCTCCGCTTGCTGACAAACGCATTGCGGTCTGGGGCTATCGCAGTGTTCATCCAGATTTGGAAAGTATTGAGCATCAATCAATTGATTGATCTATCATATTACCTGGACTGTGCTATAAGCGACTCGCTTATAGTTTTGTAGGGGAAGCGACACGGGTATTACTACCTTAGGTGATGCGCAGTGTGAACATAACAACTTTCAGAGGCGACGAACGACGATCAAATTAGTTTCGAATGTACAATATTAACCAGTGGAGTATGCTAACACTATCCATATATACCTTCTTTGGATTTTTTTTGGTTTCTTTAGACTTGTGTTACACCAGTGTAGTCCACTCCATGATTCAACTGTTTCCCTCGGCTAGGAATGCATTGAGGTAAGACTCAGCTTCTAATACGCATTGAAATTGCCATGGAAAGGTAAGTAGCCCCATTGAAGAAAGGCTTCACTCGCATAGATAAACATAATGCAGAGGAGAAGCAATACTGTATGTCCAGATTTGTTCTAAGCGAGCTCAACCAGCAGTACTGAGCAATCGGTTCAGATCTCATGCTTGCACGTCGCCAGGAGGAAGCGAAACCCGCGGCTTCTTGATTGACGTCTGGGTGGCTGCTGGAGTAGACCCAAACCCAGAACCTCCGAAAACAGAGCCACCGCCGCTGCCAAATGCGGGTTTCGATGCAGGAGGCGTAGATGCAGGAGGCGCAAATACACTAGATCCGAACCAAGTCTTATTCGGAGTTTCTTCCGTTGTCTTTGCTGATGATGGCTGTCCCTTTAATACAGCATTGTTGTCCACTCTTGGCTGCCCGAAGCTGAATTTAGGTGCCGCGTCACCATTGGTGGCAGAGGTGCTTGTAAACGTGCTAGCAGGGGTCGCGATCTTTGAGTCGCTAGTTGTGTCGCTGTGTTGATCCGTACCGTTGGTTAGTTTCCCATTCACTAAGTCGTCCTCATCTGTACGTTCCGTGTTAGCATATGTGTGGAATCTGCTTGGCACGTCGTGCCACTGTAAGCCTGTACTCCAAGAGAGCTACTTACCCAGCAATGGAGTGCGATGCTTGTTTAGTCGTTCAAGCTCATAGCGCCCTGATTCAAGGACTTTGAGTTTCGCTGTAAAGCTAGTACGCTCAGCGGCGGTCTCTTCGTCCTCAGATGCAAGACGGATGATTTCTTCTTCTGGGAGGTTGTACACGGTCTCTGGTGTAAACAAGGATGGCAATTCGCCCATGAGGCAGTCTTCGATCGCGAGGATGCTGAAATCATCGATGAATCTCTTCAAAGCCACCTAGTGGATTGTTAGTTTGCATCATATGGATTGTATTTGACTGTAAACGGAAGAAAGGGACTGGGGCGCATTGATATACATCGGATGTGATGAACAGTTTCACGAAACAGGTACTAGAGACGACAGAAGATGGTGTGTAGCTTCAGCCCGTGTTGCATTGTACTGACCTTGTAATACGCTAGCATGTAATCAATAGCGAGATCGCTTGCATGGGTTTCCATGTCTACATCAGTATGCTCCTCAAGCAGGGCCATCAGCCGAGCCGGATTAACAGTGCATGATGGCGCATCCAGTGAGGCGCCTCCAGAGCAAATCTCGATGGCCTTTTGGAAATGCTGCCGACGTCTGGCAGCCTGGACTTTCTGAACACTGTCAGTCAAATAACGATTGTATGTGATGGGGTGGCCGTTGTAGTGTAGATGGAGAATCTCCTCCATCTTCTCATCCAGCTTGCTTTTCAGCGCGTCCAGGTTTCTTCCGAGAACTTGCAACAGGCCACTTGCGACCTCGTCGACAGCGGCATGATAGAGAATAGCTCGGGTCATACGATCAATAGCATGAAGTATGGTCTGCTTAGCATCGGCGGCAACGAATCTCCACGGTTGACACTGCGCCGTGAAAAGCTCCCCAATTATCATGGGGTTGAACGTTCCGGGGAGCTCACGGCCTCTATTGCAACGCATCAGGGATTTCACTTCTTCAATGAAATCTGCCCGCGAGATCTTGGGCGATTTGGAATCTTCAGATTCTGATTCGGGATCAACGATTTGCCGGTCTTGACCATTCACCCGGACATCCTCCTTGAAGTCAGCCAGTGCGTTCTGGACAATTGCTCGCAAACGTTTCTGACGTCCATCGTGAGTGGTTGCTCTTCCGAAGAAAGGGTCGACGTAGATGCCGTCAACAGCGCATTTCATCAATGAGGAGAAGGTTTGGCTGACTCGTAGCAGGTAGCTGCGTTGATCTGAGAGGTTCGCCCTTGGGACGCCAAGACGTTTGAGTTCAGTTCGGCATTCCAAGACGCCTTTCTCGACATCTGTTAGGAGACTGGGCAGTTGAAGCAGAATCTGGTCCTTCAAAACTTTACTCAGTCGGGACTTCAAGGTCTTAGCTCCAAGGTGCCGAGGGTTCACGGCTGTCCAGGCTCCAGTGCTGAAGAAATCCTCCTCACTGCTGTCGCGTTCAGCAGAGGTCGCTCCCCTCATATCGAAACTCCTATTCTTCAGGACGTGCCAGCCAAGCCTGAATTTGACATCGTTGTTCTGCGCTAGCTTCACGTATGACGCCTCGCTATCGGATCCAGGATCGAGCTTGTCTGGCTTTGTGATCAGACCTAGGGTCCGCATGCCATTTGGGTCGAGTTCGCGTGCCAGCTCGGTGATTTCCTGGAGAGCAAAGTCACTGTTTGCGGAGACGACGGCCAGAATGATACTGCGAGTCTGCTTCATGCGCTCTCGCACCATCGTTCTGACAGTGACAGCATCTTTGAGCGATTGCTCCCTATTGCCGGCCCGGAAGAGACCTGGCAGATCGACCATCGTCAAATGCGGCTGGTTTGGTCCCGAGAGCTCTACCCGAAGGGTATCAGTGCTAAAGACCTTGGCATCTGACAAGCCCATGGCTGTCTTCGCCCTTTCAACAAGGTCTCCAAGGTCAGGACTAGAAGCGTCAATCATAAGATCGAACCTAGTAAGCATTTCCCTTTCGCCTGCAGACCTCTCTGGGCCAGGGATGATGGAAGCTTTGGCTCCATTCTCCGAGTGTCGCCTCAGCACCAATTCCGTAACGAACCTAGTGCAGAGATTGTCCTTGGTCGGGAATGACATGCCTGAGATGGCCTCAAGGATGGAGCTCTTCCCTGCCGACTGGTCGCCGCAGACGAGGATTTCTGGCAAGGCGACATATTGGTTGATACCCTTTGAGCGGAGCGAGTCTATGATGTCGAGAAGATCCCGATGGTCTTTCGATTGAAGTTCTGGAAGGCCCATTTTCTCTTGGATTTTGCAGTGAACATATAAAGTATCTGATGGAAAACCCCGTCAGAGCGAGCAGCCAGATCACAAACGCGTCTTACCGAACCTTTTAACCAGCCTCAAGCAGGCATAAGGGGCAATTAAACCCACAGCCTTAGACCAGCCTGCTGCATTGCATAGAACTGGCCGGGCCACGCTTGAGACATCCCCCATTCCCTCCACTCGCCCCAAGTCAAAGCGTCGTCGCTTCCAGTCAGGCAATCAATAGCACGTGCGAGCAGCCAATACACGAGTTGCATAAGCGCGTGGCTTGCATAATGTTTGGGGTGTCTTTTATTTTGCTGGTCCTTCCCTCTAACCGCCGTGGAGATTCAAGGGAGACAGAGGCCGTTTCTTGGCGGCGTGATGATAGAGGCTAAGATTAATATATATGCGGCCAAAGTCCACCTTAACCCCGGCGCGCACGAGCGCGGCACGCGAGGCCCGAGTGGGGTTTCGCTTAAGGGCCGGGCGGCAGGCGGCGCGCGTCATACGGTGTTGCGGTTTAGTTAAGCCGAGCTTGACCTACTTTGAGGCACTGGCGACAAGCAAATCGACGTCAACCGACCTGCTACTGCTGTACGGCTTGTTCCTGGGTGGTCAAGCTTTCTTCCTCTATCGCGACGCCTCAAGACGCTAGACTACTGTACTCTACTTCTTGTTCCTTTTCAGGTCCTTGGCTTGCATTGCTCTAGTTCGTTTGACAGGGCGTCCTTTGTTTGCGTGTACATAGTCTACAGCTGTCGTTTGTAACCACTCACTTGCTGGAGCCGACAATGTTTACATGCTATCTGTAGCGGTTGCGGTCCCACATGCGCATCTTCTAGGCAACCCTTGGAAGTAAAAAGACATGGCGCGCAAGGCCAAGCAGAGGATCAGTTACAGTATTTGCTCTATCCGGCGCAATCCCACACGGGCGAGCTGCTAACCGGTGCTCTTCGCAGTCCTCCCTCTCGCGAACCAGAAAGGTGGCCACAGATTAGGCATCAATGGCCTCGCGGTAGACAGCTCGAGCTCGACATTGTATTCCGGCGGCAGGGACGGTGTGATATGTGCCTGGAATCTGAATCTCGACCTGAGCCAACCACCAGATCCTAGCGTCAAACCTCCCCCAACAACGTGGCGGCAGCAGGTTCAGGCACACACCCATTGGATCAATGACATAGCGCTTGCACACAGCAATGAAGCCCTCGTATCCGCATCATCCGATGTCACGGTCAAGGTATGGCGGCCGCGGGCTGCGGATGTGCTGCCGCCACAGAGCATAGGACTGCACATGGATTATGTGAAGACACTCGCTGTGCCAGGACCGCATAGTGAATGGGTGGCTAGTGGAGGCTTGGACAGGAAGATATGCGTCTGGGATCTCAATGGCGCCGGACAGCGCATGTGTATAAACGTAGGAGACGATGAGGCTGGGAGCTCCATGCTGTCGAGGGAGAAGGGAAGTGTGTATGCCTTGGCTGCGACAGATCAGCTCCTCGCTAGTGGCGGTCCAGAGAGCACAGTAAGAGTGTGGGACCAGAAGTCTGGGAAGCGAATCACAAAACTGGTTGGCCATACCGACAACATCCGCGACATCTTGATCTCTCAAGATGGCACTACCATCATGACCGCGAGTTCCGACAGGACCGTCAAGGTGTGGAGCACGAGTGCAGGCAGGTGTATGTTCACCTTGACCATGCACGACTCTTCAGTATGGGGGCTGTTCAGTGACCATCCTGATCTGTCAGTCTTTTGGAGCAGCGACAGGACTGGCATGATTGCCAAGACCGACACCCGCAACGTCATCGAACTTAACGAAGGCTTGAGTGTTGCGGTCGCCCAAGAGCATGAAGGTGTCCACAAGTTGCTCGCAGCCGGTGGCCATGTCTGGTCTGCAACTAGCCGACCTTCAATTAACCGCTGGATGGACGTCAACACCGATGATGCCGAGATCGAGGTTCCGGACAACTACAGCATGCATCGCATGAGCGTCAGTACGGTGAAGACAAGGCTACCGAGTCCGCCAGCTGAGATGTCACGCAGCCCCCAAACGGCTTTGGGCGCAAACGGGAGTGCGAAAAGGAAGATCCCTCTCCAGCATGCCTTGCGCCTGAGCAACACTTCCTATTTCCCGACTCCCATCCCAGCATTCGCTGACAACAGTGGGTCAATATCTGGTCTCAGGAGGGGAAGTAAGGAACTGCCGCCCGCCGAGCTCATGGTTACGCAGCCTATCAATAGCCAGCCGGAGTTCGCAGTAGAGGGACAGAATGGCCTCATCAAGCACGTGATGCTGAACGATCGAAAGCGGGTCTTGACGTTGGACACTGCTGGCGAGGTGTTGATGTGGGATCTTATGAAATGCGTGCCGATCAAGTCTTTTGGGAAACGACACCTTGACGAAGTAAAGGATGAATGCACATCCACTGCGACCGTGGCTAACTGGTGCTCCGTGGATACGAGGACAGGAAATGTCGCAGTGACTTTGGAGGAAAACAATGCCTTCGATGGCGAGATGTACGCAGACGAGTTGGACATTGACGATGATATAGATTTCAAGGAAGACCAGAGGATCAACCTTGGTAAATGGGTCTTGAGGTATCTGTTTTCGAACCTGATTACAGAGGAAATTCGAAGAGACCAGGCATTCCGGAAAAAGCTGTTGGCAGGCTACGAAGAGAAGAGACTGTTGCGGGAGAATGCTCCCCAGGCCATCCAGCTGCCTGAGCGGCATGACTTCGCCAACGGATGGCGTCATGACGGTCCTCCATCGGCTGTTACACCACGACCGAAGAGCAATGTGAAGGCAGGCACACCGGGGCTGAACATAGCACTGGCGACACCATGGCTACCAAATACTGGTAACAAGACGCCTCTAAGCCTTCTCGGTCCTACCAGCAACCCTACCTTATCCCCTACCGCTGAAGAAGGTGCACCATTGGAGAAACTGGTCAGTCAACAATCTCGTCAAAGTACCGATCGAGGGAGCGACTACTTCTCATCAACACGCATGCCTAATACTGAACTGAACTCTCCGGGCGGTACATCGACAGGCAAGCCGCTGGCAACACCTGGGGAGGGGTATCCCACCACCCCAGACCCCAGTGATGACGGTACGCCTAAGAGTGCGTCCGCAAAGGACGGCGGCACTTGGGGCAAGAAGTTCAAGAAAGGCATGTCATTCTCCGGCTCCTTTAGCGGAATGAAGAAACTCGGTCGAGTCGGGACGAATGATATGAAGAAAGACTCTGGCGCGATTGTTGAAGAGAGGGCTATCGAATCCGAGGATGAACATTCCAGCCAAACCAGCCAAAGCAGGGTGATTGAAGAAAACCTACTTGGTGTTGTGCAGAAGATGCGTTACGCCTACGAGGACTCCTTGCAGACCCAGATACAGGCGCAGCAGGCCCGGGAAGCAGGCCTGCCAGTCCATAACCAGTCCATTGATATAGGAAGCTCCATCAGCCCCAGCCTTCCACAAGAAACACCAGTGCTCAAGCCACCTCTCAATACCACCATTCTCATCCAAGAAGACAGACCAGAGGCCGGTGGTGTAGCTGACCTGTTCGAGGGTACGGTTGGCGCGTTGGGTGAGATGTGTGATTTGGTTGAAAAGGCAGCCCCAGTCTGGCTTGGCGAGGTACTACTGAAGAACACAATACCGCAGAAAGACATCGTCAAGATTTCCTTTGTACTAGAGCCAATGCCAGGCAGCAACCTCCTTGGCATTGCCGGCATCGATGGCAACAACCGCCTGAACGCAAACCGCATGCTCCGCGCAAAGAAAGTCCTGGCCTACGTTGCGGAGAGGATTGAACAGCAGCCGCCTACCGCTCCTTCAGAAGACGGATCTAGCTTGGCATCAGGGACAGATCAAGAAATGAGACCAGACGAGTACCTCGAACTCTGGTGTCATGAACAGGTAAGCCTTATGCCTCCGCCCCTTCCAAAGCATGTGGAATCCACTAACAGTACTGCTTCAAAGATCGTCCCTTCCAACATGACCCTTGCAACAATCCGCTCCCACGTCTGGCGAGGCAGCGGCGACATTATATTCTACTACAAGGCCAACGGCAAGAAGAAGATCATCCCCCCTTCGTCTAACTATCCTAATGGTACGGGCGCTTCAGGCTATCCTCCATCTAGAACCGCTGTACCTGGCACGGCCATGGCTGCCACTGTGTCTTCGCCAGGCGGAAACGATGCTAACGCTACTGGTACTTCCAATACTTCCGTATGATCTTTCATCAATAGACAAGGAAGAGATCAATGACTAGCGGGTGTTTTTGGGTGGGAGGCAGTAGTGCGGCTATGTTCTGGCCTCTTGCGTGACGCAGCTACGAAGATACCCTTGGTGATGAGAGCAATTGCAATAAAAATGATGGGTCTGCTGTGGCTCCGATTTGTCTAATGTAATGACACATTAAAGCAGCATTGGAAGCCAGTACCTTGGATAATCACAAATGTTGCAAGACACGGTCTTCTCACCTCCAGGACCTGATGTCATGGAAGTCAAAGCCTTCCTCTTCCCTGCACACAGCAATCCGATTATCGCCGTAGAATTTGTCCTATCACAACACCTTGTACATACGTATGATCTTAACCCGAGCTCAATGGCCCAAATCCCAGCAAAATTCACAATGGTTGTCAATATCAATTCCAAGCTCCAGCGCCATATGCGCATGCAACAGACACAGCTCATATGCCATATAGAATTTCGAGACTTCAGAACTAGCAACCGCAAAAACCTCGCAGCTGCAATGCACAATGCAATAGCTATCTGCCCAAGAATAGAAGCAATCAGAAAGTAAAACCACACCTCCCTGGGAAAAGCTATCAAAGACCACCTGCACAGCACTGAGTTGCGAGGCCTCCCTTGGCTGGAGAAGCGAGCAAGCGGCATGGCAGGCACACCAGTTCGACTCAAATTAAACAAACGACATTTTCGGTCGGGTGCGAGGCAAGGATGCGATTCATGCGACCGTCCTGCTGGCCCGCCGCCGGTACGGTGCGGTGCGGTACCTTTCTGGCACGCCTCCCGGACACGGGCGACTTGTGTACGCAGTACGCTGCACACTGCCGACCGTGATGATTGATAATTGGCGCCCGTGCAACCCCTGCTTTTCGTTGCCCCGTGCCGTAGCATCGCACCTCTGTTCACCTGTCACGATATGGTAGTGGCAATCGCAATCGAAGAACGACTAGGTTGGAAAGGGAGGTCCCCCTTCGCTGGCGCCATGGGCCGACCGCTCGCCACCACCTCCTCAGGTCAGAGGCGCGAGTGGTGTACGGCGTATTTTTGACTCATAAGCTGACGAAAACGGTATCAGGAGCCGCGATCGTCACTACGGCTGAGACACATGTGCGTGTACTGTACACTCCTACGCTACACGTGCACAGCTGCATGTGAATATGTGGTTGCTTGATATGACAGTCAATTGGATAGGCTGGCAAGTCGGAGCCGAAGAGAAATGCTCGATCAGATAGTCCGGCTGTCTCGGATCACGAGAGTTGGGGGCGGTTGCAAGTATGGGTGCAGAGTGCCTGCAGCCTATGCAGCCCTACGGATGGATGGATGGATGGATGACTTGCTTTGCCTGACCGGTTGGTGGCCATGAGGCAGCTTGCTTGCATGGGCGGCATAGCGAGCGGGTAGATGGGTGGGCATCATTGGTGAGGAGAGATGGGTGATGAGACAACCGAGTGGGTGAGGAAGTTGCCTTGGGGCGGAAAGAGTGACTGGGTAGGGAGATGTAGGTAGTCGATGATTTTCGAGGCAAGGTGGTAGGCAACAGTGTTGATTCCTGCAGGTTGTGGCGTGGGTGTGGATGGAAGGGGGTGATACGGGAACAGAGATGGCCTATGTCTATCGGGATGCAACGAGACATGCGCTGCGGGAAAGGTGAGTGGTATGGATGGGTGGGTCATTCTATCGTAGGCATGAATGAGAGGTTGAGATATCGAGGTGAAAGAGGCAA
Organism: Polychaeton citri CBS 116435; assembly: GCA_010093785.1. Lineage (NCBI taxonomy): Eukaryota > Fungi > Ascomycota > Dothideomycetes > Capnodiales > Capnodiaceae > Polychaeton > Polychaeton citri. The sequence continues at coordinate 20,207 of MU003812.1, forward strand.
GATGTTTCAATAATAATAATAGTCGGTAGCTAAAGAGAGGCCACTGCAGCCCTGGTACTTGACGCAGTGGCGACATCACCCAAACAAAAGAGCAAAACCAAGAAAGCAGAAGGCTCAACAGCGCCGTACAAGTGCCAATATACCAAGAGGCAAAAGTATGTTATAAAGACAAACCCGAAACAAACCAAGACAGATAAGAAAGGGGTATAGAACTTTTACTTTCCATAGCCAGAAATGATCCTTCGTTCCCAACCAGTAAGCAAGTCGCAGAGCGAGAACGCTTGAACGATGACTCAGAAGCCATGATATGAAAAGATAAAGTTGCAGAGAGACGCCGTCCATCCATGGATTAAGCGAGAGACCAAAGTTCCATCCCCTCCTGTCTCACCCGTTGCCCTCGACGAGGCAGGTCCTGTGTCATGCCATTCGTCAAAGAATCAATTATCCGAAACGTACTCATACATATCTCCCTCTCCTTCTCCCTTCCTCTCCCTGACCCCTAGCGATGGTGATGATGATGATGATGACGATGACATGGCGGTAATGACGCAGACGTAGATGACGTGGTGAGTGAATATGAGTAACGATAAGAAAGTCCAAACTCCGAAAGCCAGCGGTAACACCAGCCGGCGCAAATGCCAAAACGACGGGATGGGGTATCTCTAGCAATCAAACGCAAAGAGCTGTCTGTGCAGCTTGCCAAAGTATTGAATGACAAGGCAAAATGCTGTAGAAGGGGGGCGGTACAACGCCTGATTGGTCGTCGTCAAGCATGTGGGTGGCGAGAGACAGGGCATCCTTCATCATTCTAGGCAGAAGGACTGCGTAGGATCTCCTCGCAATTCGCGTCGAACCGCATGGACCACAGCCTCATGCCAGTCATGAGCTTCTCGGTGCGATCGAGTTCACGATCACGACCAAAGATGGAGTCGACGAATTCGCAACCGGCGTTTGTACCCATGGTCACATTCTTAGCGCTGCTGTTCTCGCGCTTGGCAGCCTTCCACATGTAGTTCTCGCAGATCTTGAGTAGCTTGTTGAACCGTTGCCACAGGCGTTCACCTGATTCGAGGAAGTCGTCGACGAGATCGCGGTTCTTCTGCTGGCGGATCGACGACATGGTCTCCTCAGCCCGCTTGACTTTACCCGCCAGCTGGATGAGTAACACCCAAAGCTCGCCGGCTACCTCTGACATTGGTGCGGCGGGGCCGTAGAAGAAGACAGTCCAATCGTAGATCCACTTGCCAAGTGAGTTAGCGTCGAAGACGCTACCCAACAGCAAGATGGGCTCCTCTGAGGGATCCCAGTTCTTGTATGAGTAACCGGCTGGTATGCCTGCACGACGCGCATCCTCCTCCGATGCTTTCTGAGGGGATGGCTTCGCAGTGTTGCTCGCTCGTGGCCGAGGTTGAGGGTTGCTGGCGGGCTTGGTCGCATGTGACGCACGTCGAGGGCGAGGCTTGGTCTCCGCGGCTGGTTCGGCTCGGCTGTAGATGTTTACCTTTTCACGAGGTGATTGATCAGTGCGACGCTCTTTGGTACTCTGGTGCTGCTCGTAAGGCGGCGGCGGCGTGTACTTGTTGTCGTAGCGCGGCAGATACTCGAAGCCATAAGCAGCGTAATCATGATAGACCTGCTGCTTATGCGACGGGTACTGCCGGCTCGAGTACCAGGCACTTTCGCAGAAGCGATCATGATCACTTACATAGTCGGGTTTGCTCTGGGGCGTGTTCTGTGCCGAATACTGGAAGCCAGGGGAGTTGTAGTCGTAGGCTGAGTGGAACTTCGCCGTCCGGGGGGTGCTGTAGGTGAACTGGAAGTCCTGTGTCGCCCGTCGCGCGTGGCCCTTGGGTGGCGGAGTGGACGGGTTGTAGCTGTAGTGTCGTGTTGAGTAGTACGGGCCTCCTGCTGGCGATGCTGGAGGCGTCCGGTAGTCGTAGGGGTAGTGCGGCAGAGGCACCGCATACGGTGTCTGGAACATCGGCGGCGATGGCCGACTCAGGCGTCCAGACGGCGCCTTCTGATATTATTGAGAAATGATGGGAGATCCAAATGATCCTGCAGACTCTCAAGGCGGAGAGTAAGGTCTACAGTGTGGCAACGGAGGGATCGAGGAAGAATGCGTTCTGCTCCAGGACTGTCTTCCGTACATTTGGTTTGGTGAGATCCGTGATTTGCGCTGGGTGCACAAATCGAGGTCGAGATCTTTGTGGAAAGACCCCGTAGTATCCAGAAGATTTGGAAGAGTCAGTTGTAGTCCTGGTTAGTAATGACGCAGTGCCGTAGCCGAAGCCTCTTTGTAAGGGAGAGAGGGAGAGAAGTCAAGAGGAGGTCGGCGAAGCGAAGCGGGTGAGGGTAAGTGTATATGCGAGCCAAGCCCAAAAGCCAGATGAGACGGGCTCGCGCGCCCGGGCCCACGCAGGAATTGGAAAAGGGTTGTGAGTGTTTAGGGGGGTGAAATCAGAGACTAGTCACAGTCCGCGTGGCTGACACGGATTGCAAACCCTATGTGATTTCCCTTGCTCTGCTACGTTGACGTGCGAGCGGTGTGAAATGACTGTGTGCCGGCGCAGCTGCCTTGGTGAGCGCGAAGTGCGAAATTGTAGCAGACGATTCGCTGTTGTTGTGGTGACTGGTAGAACGAGCAAGGCTCAGAACGCTGCCCAACGAAGAGCTCACGCCAATAAACGTAAATGCGCCTGGATTCTGGGTCCGCCACAACGCATCCTTAGGTGATGGAAGTGGGTACGAGACTAAAGAGACGAACAGCCTGCGGGCCGCTGGAAGAACAATTATATTCCAACCTTGAGCTGTGCCCAAGATTCCCACTAGCAGGTTGTTAACGACAGTGCTAGAGGTATGAGGCAAAGGGTGAGGTCAGATCCAGCGAATGAAATGTGTAATATCTAGAGAAATGGTCCAAAGGCAACCGAACGTGACCCCCCTGCACCATCACTCTGTGCCACTCCAACGTGAACATACGAGTTTCTTGTCGAGTGCGTCTGTCGTACGACGAGACTAAGGGCCGAGAGTGTACGTACAGGAACGTACACTGGGCAGCGTTACTATCCTCGTCCGTGCTGCGCCTTACAAAGCGTGATCAATCACAGGGCAGCATCGCACTGTCCGAGGAGCGCTACAGGCGATAGCAGTGAGTCTAAAACTTCTTCTTCCAGCAGACCCTCTGCGCGTCAGATCAGACTCGCGAGGCAAACGTAGGGATGCGGCTGGTCTTGCTGGTTGAATGCCATCGCGCTCCCAAACCGATCCTGGTACAGCCAATTGCAGATGTTCCTGCATGGGTTTACTGCAAGCACAGCCGTGTGCGAGAACGAAAGATAGTGCTTTTCCTCTTCTTTCCAGCAGGGCCCATCTGTAGTCTACAGCGGCGCTGGGTGATGCACACTGCTGCCGGCCTTGCAGCTATCGTGGCACATGCATTAGTGACCCGCATGGTTCAGAAATAAGCATCCTTCCCGAAACACTGGCGAACATGACGGTGTGTGGGTTGCGGCACTGGACTGGGCTTGGGGGGGGGAGCAGGTTCCGGCCCCTGGTGCGTTCCTAGGTGCCTCTAGGTGCCCTTTAGCAGCGCTCCCCCTCTCCGACCGTTGGAAGTTCGCACTCAGTCCTCGCTCGGCGACCCCTGCAACAGTCCCTTAGAGAAGCCATGACGGTGGCAATGACTCGTTGGGGACGAGCTGGAAGGGGGTTGGCCACACTGGCAGAAGGCCCTTCTCGAGCCTAGCACAGCTCGGCCTGCGACTCAGCTGCCCTCAGCTGCGCGAGCTCCATCATCAGCGCTGAGCGGCGCCCAAAGAGGAGGAGATGAGTGGTGGGCGAGACGCGTGAAGCAGAGTTCCACGATCAAGTGAGTTAGATTATTGGTGCATGATGGGGGCTCCATGTCGGGCACTGGCATCCAATTTGACGCTACCGCTGTGGTGGATGCAGACTTCCGCCCTTCCGCCCCCCATACGATGCGGCTTTGATTGGCCCATTGGGCTCCATAGAGCGCCTTGGCTCTTGCGCTATTGCTGCCATTCGCTGGCAAGGCTGCATTTCTACCCAATTTCCTGCGTGCTTGTTGGCGTAGAGATTGTCCTCACATCCATAGTGCCTTGTTGGCTGGCCCTGTTGCGTTATGGTGGTCGTTGTTGTTGTTGCTGTTGTTGTTGATCATGTTGGTGTGTTTGGGTCAGGCATGTCGCCGCCGGCAGGAATGCACATGGGAACAGAGCCGCAAGCGTTATCTGATCCAGCTCCCTCCCCAGCCATCACATCACCCATGACTGGCTGGCAGGGGCCTCTAATCCAGACTGGGCCAGGTGCAGAGCATTGGAGACACAGCACTACTGTGCTCGGTGGCTGCATTGTTTCATTCTGGGTGTGACAAGCTGTACTGGCTGTTTCCAATTTCTGTGATTGGTCACATTGACTCATCACGAGAGAAGGCAACGCAACCTCTTGTGCTTGCTGTCAATCTAGCGAATGGGGCACGTATCAAAGCGCTGTTCATGCACGACATCTCTGATAGACGCTCTGGTGGCTTGACTCTCCTTTCACGCGTTACAGTGCCCGTACCACCATCTGCGAACAGTCACGGGTTGGCCGGAGGAGTCTGCTACGTAAGGACGTAGCTTCTTCGTAACCAGTCAGTTGATCACCAGGCCAAAGAAACGAAGCAGATCTTGTTACACGTTATGTCATCAGCCGCGAAGCCCGGATTGTGACAGGTAGTAGAGACATATAGTGCTCACTCAAAATATGAACACGTCCAGATTGTCGCCACTCGTTTGAGGATGGCCCAACCACCCAGCTGGTTCTTTTGAACCAGCATCAGACATCGAACGCTTCCGCTTAGGGATGCGTGAGTGATACCATGGTATGGTAGCTGTTCTCTTGCATAGCTGTCTGACAGTAGGTCTGGATACTGCACGTCGACCCTAGATTCATCTGGCTGTGTGCCTTGAAAATTTCCACCATGTTGCGTTGGTACAATGGCTTCCGCACCATTCACGTTTCCACCCATGATGCAGGGAGTTGCGGCTCATTGATTGATCGTTCGGACATTCCCTCACTCCAGAACACCCTCGAGACTCGAGCTTATCGGCGAACAGCCCGAGAAATTTGGCATCCCTTCCAATGTGGCTGGACGTTTCGATATGCGATTCATTCTCGTCTTGTCTCAAGCATCTGCTGGAAAAGGTAAATGACCTGCGACAAGGCATCGCATACTGGCACAAGCAACAGGCATCGTGGCAGCGCTGACCACACCTCACCAACCCCTCTAGAACCGAGTCTCTACCACTCTACAGGTCAGGTAACACAATAGCTGGCCAATCAAGATAATCCAACGGCGTTGTGTAATCTCCGGATCTGGGCTTTGTCCAATGGACAAGTAGGGTGGACACCTTTGGACGCGACGAAACGGCCCTGGAATCTGATATCCGTCCATGGCCCAAAGACTCGGCTTTCTCTTGCTATGCCATCCATCCGGGATACCCAGCGCCAAGTCTTTGTGCAAGACGTCCAAGTCGTAGAACAGCAGGTACATATCAGTGTTCCAGGGTACAAAGGCCTCATCTGCAGCATCTAGAGAGAATTTACCCTACCCATTGTCCAGAACTTCCTCACCATTGTGGCTGTCTTATTAGTGCTCGCGATGCGAAGATTTCTCACACACCGCCCTACACTCAGTACCAAATCTCCGCCCGGAAATCTCTTCCATGCTTCTCCCCAACAACCTTCACATTGCACAGAGCCGTTCTCACGGCCTTCAACATACAGTCTTGTAAGGCCCCCTCATCCCAACCTCCTCTCCTATCGAGAGGCCCAGCATGTCAGGTCCATTGTCTTGGTGGCGAATCAAAATGCGAACTCTCCTACCGTAGCGCTTCAATCGTCCAGATCGAACGATGAGACAATGTAGCACATCGCACAGCAGCATTTGGAGAGGGAAACTTCTTTGGGACTCCCTCTCAGCAGACGACTGAGTCAGAGGTCTTTTGGACGGGTGAGACAAGCGTCCGCGCAAGAGAAATCACAGTGGAAACGAGAGGTATTGCAACTCTCATCAAAGGCTTTGATGAGCCTGCATTGAAGTTCCACGACTCCAATTCGTCGTCTTTTACAATTCTTTGTAATCTTGAACTCGTTGTATAAGCCACATTCCGTATAGGCATTCAAGGGATTTTTAGGATCGAGAACCTGAAGTCTGTTGTTAGAGCAGAGACGATATACAGCCAGCACTGATCGGTCTCCAGTCAACTTTCTCAACTTCGAATCCAGCATGCGATGCCGCTACGTCTTTGGTTTGACCCTTATTCACTCTACGTTATCGAGAAGAAAAAAAAGAAAAAAAGTTAGGCTTGTATTGGAAACCAAATGTACACGCTGGTGTCAGCAACCATGCAGTATGCCTAGAGTTTTGCATGCAATGAGGTAGAAAGCCAAGTTGTATTCGCGTATAAGGTCTCTTATTACTCAAGCTAGAGTACTTGACAATGCTATTTCGAGGTCGTCTTGATACATGGAGGCGGTCGATCTCCCTGACCTTCGCAAACATGAAATGAAACAATACCGAGTAAGAATACTTACACAGCTGGAAACGTCAAAGTTGCATATTGAAAGATGCCTAAGTTCCGCTTCATACAGAAAGCAGCCATGATGTTCACAGCTATGTTTTTTTATGGCTGCTTTAGTCGTTTCGTTGATGCAACTGGTCTTAGGCAACATTGATGGAGTACAAGTACATTATAAGCGAGCTAGCATACAGAATCATCGCCTGAGATGCTGGAGCTACTTCGCGAAGGAACATAGATTCTTGGTCTAGACTGAAGGGGGCTCGTGGTGTTGTATCCAAACCCCCAACCCTTCAAGAGATACAGTTATTTATCTTCGAACGAGCCCTGCTCGTGATGAGATGGCTCAGATCTGATCACCAAAGACCAGGTTGACACATGCTGATCGTCTGCATTAGCCAAAGCCTTCTCGAATTGAGAAGCTTAGCTTGCACACGAATATCATCTTGCAATCATCAAATTCTCAGATGTATCGGAACATATTGTTCTTCACACTACGCTTCATGGAGACGGGTTGGCCATCTTCGTACTCAACGCCGGCCTCGCCACCTTCGCCAGAAATACCTGCCATTTTCTGTCGTAATTCTTCGTCCGCCTGTAGCATCGACTTCTGCTTTGTTTTGACAGCCTCAGGTTTGATGTCACTTGTCTGCTCCTTGGTTTGCTGCGCCGATTGTGCTTGTTGCAAGCTTTGGTTCTGCTGAAGCGATGTCGCTGTTGTCGCAAACCCACGCATTGAAAGGGAGCCTCGAGAGGCGAGACGTCTGGATAGCATAGTGGTAAAATGCAATCACCCTCCTGTTTGATGCTTTTCAAAGGTTTGAGTTCTGTAGATGGACATCATGTTCATGCTTTTTATCCCAAACCATGAACATACATTTCAATGACAGATGATGCCATAATGAGGTTTTGAAGATGCGACGGCAAATACTCGGCATGCGGAAGTTGACCGTGCATCCCCGCTGCCTGACTCGCGCAACAGGGCCTTTGAGACTTTGATCCTGATTCCATGTGTTTGGCTACACTTCTCGTTCTCGCAACCGCGATTTACCAAAATGCCAGTCGTCAAGGGTGGTGTCTGGACGAACATTGAGGATGAGATTCTTAAAGCCTCTGTCAGCAAATATGGGCTTAACCAATGGGCGCGCGTGTCATCGCTCCTGGCGCGGAAGACAGCAAAGCAGTGCAAGGCGCGATGGACTGAATGGCTGGACCCAGGCATTCGGAAGATCGAATGGAGTCGCGAGGAGGACGAGAAGTTGCTTCATTTGGCCAAGTTGATGCCTACACAATGGCGAACCATTGCGCCGATCGTGGGGCGCACGGCAACTCAATGTCTCGAGCGATATCAGAAGCTATTGGATGAGGCGGAGGCGCGAGAGAATGCCGATGAGCTTGGTCTCATGGGTGAGGAAGGCGGCGAAGCGAGTGCACCATCAGCTGATGATGTGAGGAAGTTGCGACCTGGGGAGCTCGACACTGAGCCGGAGTCGAAGCCAGCGCGGCCTGATACTATCGACATGGATGAAGACGAGAAGGAGATGCTGTCAGAAGCTCGAGCTAGGTTAGCGAATACCCAGGGGAAAAAGGCAAAGAGAAAGGCTAGAGAGAGGCAGTTGGAAGAGAGCCGTCGTATGGCTCAATTACAAAAGCGAAGAGAGCTGAAAAGCGCCGGTATCAATGTCAAGGTAACAACGAGAAAGAAGGGGCAGATGGATTATAATGCCGATATTCCTTTCGAGAAGGCACCAGCACCAGGATTCTTCGACACCGCTGATGAGGAGTCACGGAACGAGTACCAGCGGCAGATGTTCGATCCCCGGAAACAGCAACTGGCGAATAAGAGAAAGGGCGACCAGGAAGATGATGGACAAGATCACAAGAAGAGGAAGAATGACAAAACCGGTGGCTCCAACGCATTTGCTGCTGCCGCTAAAGCCGGTCAGCTACAGCGTATTCGCGAGGCAGAACAATCTAGCAAGCGAAGAGGGCTTGTGCTACCCGCGCCTCAAGTTTCAGAGGGTGAGCTTGAGGATATTGTTAAAGCGGGCCTGTCTGGTGATCGTGCGAACGCATTAGCCAGCCAGGGTGACAGCGATGTTACCAGAGGGTTTGTGGGGAAATACGAGCATCAAATCGATGCGACGCCCATGCGGACGCCGATGGCGCCCAAAGGAGAAGACAGGATTGCAAACGAGCTGCGCAATGCTAGAGCCAGGACAGAGACCCAAAGCGCGCTCCTTGGAGGAGAAAACACGGTCCTTGAAGAAGGTGACTCAACAACTGGCTACGAGGGCGTTGCGCCCAGCAAACAGACCATCTCCACGCCAAATCCTATGGCAACACCCATGCGACAGCAAGCCAATGGAGTAGGGTCCGGCGCGACACCCATGCGGACACCTGCCCGCGATAACTTTCGTCTCAATCAGGAAGACTCCAATGGCGCCCTCCAGCTTGTAGGCCATACCCCTCGTGACATCCGACTTCGCGAGCAAGCCGCCCGCTCCTCACTCCGTGATAGGTTATCGTCACTCCCGAAACCTAAAGAGAATGATTGGGAGTTTGAGTTGCCAGACGAACAATCAGAGACACTGCAAGCAACAGCGGACTCACTTCGAGAAGATGCTGCCATCCGCGATGCTCGCGAAGCAGCAGCACGCGAGGCCGCCGCCTTGGCAAACTTCCGCCAGCAATCCAGCGTGGTTCAAAAAGGTCTTCCGCGACCAACTGTAGTAGACATGAAGGCAATTCAGAAGCGGGCAGCAGCAGTCGAAGACCCCATTGAACGAGAGATAGCGGAGGAAATGGCGCTACTCATGTCTCACGATGCGCAGCACTTCAAAGGCGCAAGTATTACAGGAAAAGCAAAGCCAGTAATCCTCCTGACAGAAGATCAGAAGCAACGCGCACACCTCGAAGTCGTGCTCGAGCTCGGCTCTCACAAAGATCGCGACCGCTTCGGCTACGCTTTTGAGGAGGAATGGCAGCGCGCTCACACTTCCACAACAGCCTTGCCGGGTCTGGCTGGTTACGCCGAAGACGAGGTTGACGAAGAACAGCTCATGACCGAGACACTGGATAAGGTTCAGGAAAGCATCAACACCAGTGCGGACAAAGGCGCTGCGCTCGAGAAGAAGCTGATCAAACACCACGGCGGGTACATAGCGCGGCAGAAGACACTGAGAAGCAAGTTACTGGAGGCGGCGAGTTTTCTCGAAGATACTAGGGTGGACGTTGAGACGCAACGACGCGCGCTGGTGGGTGAGGAGGCAGGCGTTTTAGAGAGGCTTGAGAAGTTGAGAGAGGAGGTTGCGCTGGTGAGAAGGCGGGAGAGGGAGGCACAGGAGAGCTATAGAGAGCGCAAGGATGAGTTGGAAGCACTGGCTGTACGATAGGTGGCAGATTTATTTGGATTAGTAGGCATAATTCAGGGGCAAGTGGCCGAGGCACAGCCATATCACTTTCAGGCTCTGGATGTTGGTATTGTACGCTGTTCCAATTGCTTGTGAATATTATAAGTGAGACCATCATCTTCTCGAGCATTACGGTGCAGTTTATTTAAAGCTCGTTTGGAGATGCGATACAAAATTCTCGGCGTAGAGAATCCAGACTCCGGTTCCAAACCCTTCAAATATCTCTCAGATCATCCTGAATTTCCAAACGCGAGTCGCCACCTAAACTCCCACATCCCGCCTCAGCATCTCCAAAATCGCACCCTGATCTAACGGCTGCTGCTGACTTCCCCCTTCCGATTTCCCTGTCTCGTTCCATGACCCATTCGCCCTGCCAACACCTCCATGGTTCCTCGTCACTTTGATCATAGTGTCTAGCTCCTGATCCTCCGCTTTCCTGGCTTTCACATAGTCTTGTTCAAGTAGAAAGTCAGATGGGAGGTAGCTGGAAGGGTACTCGAGGGCGTATATAGTTGGGAACTCAAGGAGGGTGCGGCCAGTGATGGAAAGTGTGAGTTTGGAGGTTTGAGTGAGGGGGATGAGCACGGGAATTTTACTAGAGGTTCGAGGTTTAAGGAGATAGAAGTGTTTGGCTGGATTTGAGGGAGTGGGTTCAGCTGGCGGCAGGGTTGGTGTGTCGCTGGTTGGCAGTTTGGTTGCAGATGTCTGATCTGTCTCTTCAGCAGTCTCTGCTTGCTGGGGCTTCAGCTGACCAGGAGCCAGTTCTTCTGGGTTGGATGTATGTTGAGAAGTGGTTTCATGTGACCTAGGAGCAGGCTGAGAGGCGGTTCTATCAGCCGATAAGCGCTTTCGTTTCGTGCGTTGCCCGCAATTGTCTGAACCAGCGTGGTTTTCTGCAAGAAGTCGCTTCCTCTCGGCGTTCTTTGTCCTCGTTATAAACGCGTCCCAGAGTTCGCTGATAGTCCCTTCAGCGGCAGCTTCATCGTCTTTCCCAACCACCTTCCCCGTCTCATCCATCCATTCAATAGTCCACAGGATGCGCTGCCCGTTAGTGACCCTAGTCATGTTCGCCGCTTGCCTCGACATCCCCTTAGGTGCCTTGATGACCTCAATCTGGTTCTGATGTAAATAACGCTGCAGGGCGCTGCCTTCCCGCCACGCCCTCGCAACATTTCGATCATGCTTGCCCTCGGAATTGTTATTCGACTCCTTGGTGGCGGCTTTACGATCTCCAGTATCTTCAGCCGCACGAGCAAGATTGCGCTCCACAGATTTCAGGTAATTATAATCATGGTCAATTCCTGAGGGCGTCTGCCATTGGGATTTCTTGACGTATGCTGCCGGGTTGCGCTGCCCATTACAAGAGGCGCGTTGCTGGTGGCGCTTGTAACAAGGCAGAGAACAGGTTCGGGTTTGACAGCGCGGACAGCGGTATTTGGGGGCATTAGTGTAGCTTTGAAATGTTAGTGAAAGATTTCTCGATTAGAAACGGTATTGAAGTACGGAGCCAGCGACACAACTGGTCAATACTAAAGAAACTCCAAGACGACCTACCAAATCGTACACAACTCTGATAAAGACTGATCGGCCATTACGCGGTATTGATACAAATATTTGGAGCAGTCTTCTGAGTGGCCAGATATGCTGTCTGAACCAGAAGACAAGGCCTTTTAGACATAGATGTGACAGAAACTTATTTCATCAAAAAGGCTGCCTTGTCAGCGAAGGCAGCCAGTGACTGAAATAGTGCATACCCAAGGGTTCTCATCTAGCGGCGGATCCCGCTCGTGCACTTCCCTCCACCTTATTATTATTGTGATACTTCCAGTACGACGGGAACCTAGTCACAGTCGTATCTATCTCTAGCTTGGCTTGTCTTATGTAAAGTCAAATACAGATCTCGTAATCCACGTAGGTCTGGATCGTGTGTATTATGTAATTTTTGCCCCCAAATTATAATGCCTTCCACAGCCTCAAGCTATGGGCTACTTATAGGCAAGTAGTTGCCATTTCATCTATGCCCAAGCGCCCAATACCCGTCACCAAGAGCTTAACGTCGCAAATCAATGCCACGAGAGGAGGGGCAGCTGAAGAAGACGAGAAAGTGTCTGCTGACGGAAAAGCGAGCAAGACGTTAATCGAGGGAGGGGAAGAGCGGATGCGACTTGTAAGTATGACAACGACACTTCAACGGGCTGTAGACCGTGTTCGTCAACGATATCACAATAATGCTGCCAGGCAAGAACATGCACGGCTCAAAGCCTTGCAGGTCGTCAAAATACTACAAAATGAAGACTGGTCTGATCTTCGCCGCCAATTTCACCCCATGCTACGATGGCTATTGAGAGAGTCCGTCCTTCGTCAAGGTTCGAGAGCATTACATATGAGCACAGGGCCCATAACTGGTTTTGGAGTCCCTCAAGTGTCAACAAGTTGGCTTGCACCGGTCAAGACACCAGTTGACTTCAAGCGGACGAAGATGGGCATGTCTGTATTCATGAGTCCATCTTGCGCACTGCTAAGCTTGCGGTTCTATCCATAGCATGCACTCGGCTTCGGAAGCCAACGGATCCCTCCTTCTTATGCAGCAAAGTCTATTCGAAAGGTCGAGATCAAATTCGGCATACAAAGGTTACGTTCGGATGCAGTCGTTATGCTCCCTGCCAAAGTTGGACGTTATCCATGTGTGGTGATGCTTGCTGGCTCTGGCCTGTGTGATAAAGACTCCAGCGTTGGAAGCCAGAAGCCTTTCAAGGATATTGCACTGGGTCTTGCTGCACAAGGGATTGTGTCCATTCGCTTTGACAAGGCTACTCTGGCACACAACACAAGATTGAGATGGCGGAAACAGTTCACTTTAGAGGAAGCATACATGGGACATGCTCTGGACACAGTGATGCAAGCTTACCAATACGAGGAATTATCATCCAACGGCATTTTCATCATGGGTCATAGTCTTGATGCTTTCGTGGATCCTCGAGTAATGACAACAGACCTACGTGTTGCCGGTTGCATTATCGTGGCGGGACCTTCCGTTCTCCCTTGTTGGTCAGCCCTCCGGCAATTACATTACCTTGTATCTCTCGATAAAAAGTCTGAATCTACAGATCATCCCGAGATAGATGCCCGCAACGTCAATGTGAGCGCACTGACCCGCCAAACCTAAGCCCTTCTACGCCACCCTCCCAACTCCCCTTTGGCATTGGCCCAGTGTATCGGTATAGTTTCAGAAACTTCCAGCCGATTGAGAAGTGCCGTGATGATGGAGGGCCAGTGCTCGTTCTGCAAAGCGGTCGAGATTATCAAGTCACCGTTCAAGACGATTTTGTGCATTGGCAGGCGGCTCTGGCTGATAAAGCTCATGTCACCATGACTGTGTACGACCGTCTCAACCACTTATTCGTTGCAGGACATGGCCAGTCAACGCCACAAGATTATGACCAAACTGGAAATGTTGACGAAGCTGCCGTGCTTGATATTTGCAGATGGGTCACTCATAACGCCCACTAGTGTTTGCCAGAGAAACTCTGACCCTGTGTGTTTGAGATACAGCAATCCGAGTTCCATTGTACCGAAGAGTCATATACCGTTATCACACTATTCGTCCACATCCCACTTGAAGAACCTCATCTCCATAGAAACACTCATTCTTCGAAACATTGCCACATCGTGCTATCTCATGCGACAGCGATGCTCGATGAGCTCCTGTCCTAGTATTAAAGGCTGCTCGATGGCTTCCCGGATACAAGCAATGCCTCAGACAAGATGACATGAAGCAGACCGTTGTACTGGCAGCTTGTTCTACCTACCTCCCACCTCGGTTCATGGAAAGTAGTTGAAATTGCAGATGTTGCGGCTGCAGATGTACTTGAATACACCATCACCACCCTTGAAGCCCGATCCCACGGCACCACAGAAACATATGTTCTCCGTCGCACCTCCAGTACCTCGCCGTGACCAGCCAACCCAAGCCTTGCACGATTCACACTTGAAGAACCATTTACCCGCATTGTCTCCGTATTTTGTTTGGCGTTTGATAGTTCTTGCATTGCAACCGGGGGTCAGGCACATAGGGTTTTCATCTGCTCCATCGTCTGGGCCAGGGCTCGGCACAGGCCAGGTTCTTACAGAGGTTGGGGTGTAGCCGGTATTTGGAGCGTTCCTTTGTCTTGTCGGCAAAGATTGATAGGGTTCCGGCGTCGGAGAAGCTCTGTAGAGCTGACTGCTCTCTTCAGCAGGCTGAGGGTTCGTATACCGTGATTGATAGCGCTCTGGTGTCGGAGAAGCTCTATAGAGCCGACTGTCTTCTTCACGACGTTGAGGGCTCATATACCGGGAAGGGGTATTCGAAGCTAAAGTAGCGGAGGAGGCGGTATTGCTTGGAGGAGTTAAAGAAGGGCGTGGCGGTGGCGTCGACTGTACGCTTAGCACCTTTGGAGGCAACGCGGCTGGAAGCTCGGAAACGGTGTCTTCCTGTTGTGCTGCGCAAGACCAGTGGACGTGGTCCAAGAGCTTTTCTGTGTGTTCTCTGAACTTGTCACCATCGGAAAGATTGCAGGTCGCGTTGAATTCTTTGAAAAGTCTAGACTTTTTGAATGCCATTTTTGGGGTCGGTGAAGATACAATGCCAGGTCTCGACTGGTAAGCGGCCCTCACAGACTCGAATATTGCCTGCAAGAGATCAGCTGTGTTGCATATCGCTAACAAGTCCAGGATGACAGTACTTCAATGTTGAGAGACGTCGGGTCTAGACTCTCATTGATTATCACTGAGGCGGTTGCATGCATTAAACATGCTTTGGCAAACCAGAGTTCGAAATCTAACACATACGTAAGATAGGACGGCAATCTAGTACAAGCGTAACCGACCTTCTTCGAATAGCTTTGAATCCATCAAGTCGTATTCCATCGCGGACTCTAAGAAGGGTTAGCCTGGCACTGGTATTGGAGAGGATGCACCCACCTGTCTCGGGAAGGGGCGGCGACACATCCTTCAGCGATTTGCTTTCAACACTAGTACCTCCCTCTGAGGATACTCTGGTCTTCTTAAGAAGTTGCATTGTGTCCTTTAGGCGACTTGCTGGCATTGGAGGGAAATTATGATCGTAAACCTTCGTGTCTTCTGTAGTAAGGAATAGAGTGTAGGAGGTGATGTATGCGCATCGTGGGCGCCAGGCGGGACTCATGTATGTCAGTCATTGTAGTGGCTTAGCGATGCTTTGCGGGCTATCGCGCCAGGCATTAATCCTAAGCCTCAGCGCGCAGCAATGGCATCTCGACTGTTGCATGCAAGCTACAGCACTGTTTCACTTCTTTCACCTCTGGCACCCTGCAATGACCTACATTAGCTTCAGTCATCATGGTGGCTCACACCACAATCTGCTAAAGATACCAGAAACATGTACGCTAGCGTAACTTTCGGAGCCCACCTGCCATAGCCATCTGCCATAGCCATCTCGCGGAATCTCCCGCACATTCTGACTGGGCTAGTTTCAAACCTTTCTCCCTTTCGCTTAGTGTCCACCATGGTAAATACATTGCAGAAACCGGGGTAGAGGTGAGTTTGTGGACACGGAGTTGCTGAGATCAGATTCAATTGTCACTTTGATTGGAGCTTGTCTCTGGACTGGCAAAGCGCGCACATATGCCCCCTTGGTCTCTGTTGGTTGTCTCGTGACTCGCCGTGCAGCTCCAGGATTGTCACGTTCGCGATGCACCGTCTGCGATAGATCCAGATCTTGGAGTCTAGCATAATGGAGGTGCGGATACGCGCCATGGAAAATCGCTCAGATTGGTACTAAACAAATCGGCCCCGACCGAGTGATCTGACCAATGTGGGCCCAGAACCGAAGGGAACGCAGTACTCCCTTCTTAGGGCTTCTGTGATAGTACATTAAAGACGCATTTCCCGATGGGAAGCCTAGAGGGTGAGAGGTTCGCAGAACATCCTACTAGCAACAAACCGTCAGTAGGAGAGCTCGCTGCAATGAGAAACCCCAAGGGATTGCAAAGGCTCCAATGAACACCTTCGGGAAGCCTTCAACCCAATTTGGCATTGATGGACGTTCATCGTGGGGAGAGCGGCGCCGAACAAAGCATGAAGAAGATACTGCATACTCGCTGCTCGGCGGACTTGACGTAGAAATGCCATCCATCCATGCGAGCACTAGGAGAATACATGGGTTCCCGTTCAGACGGGAATCCTGAACGGATGTCATGCATCTGTTGCTACTATGGGCAGCGCTTTTGAGAGTAGTGGTCAGTCGGTCAACTTGAGCCTCACAAAACGTAGAGCCAGCACCGGTGGATTCATACGAGTTTGGTATTTAACGTTAGCTAGGCCACCTCTTCCCAGCTTCAGGAACCTCAAAAGGGAGGCCAAAGCTCGGGCGCATCGTGCCGCCCACATGAGGACGGAACGGGAAGCACATCGCTACCCATTAGCAGGACCGAGCGCCTTCTGCATGTTGCAAGGGCTGTGATCAAATGACGACTTCGTAGCAACGCCATGGGGAGATGGATTGGCATTAACAATGGAATGCGGCGTATTGAAAAGGATCTGAACCGTTAGAAGCTAAACCGTTTCCAGCTTTCCGCAGCCTTGGATTGTCCATCTTGGGAAGAAGGAGAAACGCCTTGCTATCTAACATGTGCTTGGTGCGTCCTTCGTACGCGCTGTTGATGCCTGATAAGTGCGCACTGTAGCCTTTCACCGGGCGCAGAAATGGTGGGAGGAGACGCAGTAGAAGCAGAGCGCAGGTCGTGAGAAGAGAGATTTCTTCCGGTGAGGCGGTGTTACGGCGCATGGTCGTCAGAAGCCCAGTGCTCCGATAGCTCAAGGTATCAGTCACGTGAGTAAGCATCACTGGTGAAAGAATCACTTGCTAAAGGAAAGAAAGATTTGGCAGCGCCCCCTCCGATTTGAACATAGGTGGTTGCACAGCCAGCGACAGACATGCACGGGTCACAGAAGCCGTAAGCAGAGTCAGACACTGCCGGTAGTGGCCTGAAGAGTCCTCTCGCCCAGCATTAGCTGCACAACCGTGCTGAACGGAGAATGCAACAAGACGGACGACAATATGTCAACAACATAATTTCCCTCAGCAGCTAGCACAGCATGATGGGGAAGGTTAATCGACGGTGATACAGTATCGATGAAGCTCTCATCCGCTCTATCAAGGGATCAATACTACGACAGGTATGCAAAGCGTGGAGAACACTTGTGCCACCAATCAATCATCTGTCAAGCGTTCTCTTCGTTGCAGCTTAAGGAGGCGTTCATATCCAGAGTTTCTCAAGGAAATCTGGCATGATCATGTCTTGACTCCGAGCAACTCCACCAGAGCTGCCCTTTCAAAATAGCTGGATGCCTTTATTGACACACAGGAGATTCCATGATGGGCGTGTTGCAACACTTGCATCTGGGACTCTGAAACGATCCGCAAACAGTAACGTCAAAGACCGTTGAGCTACTGACAAACGAGGGAGTGCAGATCAATGATAAAGTCCGAAATCACTGGCTTCAAAACCTTGAGATAATTCAAACACTGTCAAGACACTTCCACACTACGCCAAATGCTTACCACTACAAGATATCCTTCACTTTACCACAGTTTAGTCACCGGCGGTTTGCACCATCGCCGATACGTTCTGTTGATCGCACGTGGGGTGTAGTGCAGCAAGTGCTGAGGAAGTGATATCACAGGGTTTAGAACGATACTGAAGCCAGTGGGCAAATCTTTGAGTACATGTCACGGCGTCAACCCATCTCGAGTAAGAAGTACTGCTTGACTCGTAACAACCACGCAATCTACAATGCATCAAGACGAACTCGCTACTGGAAGATCGATGTTCGTAAGTGTTTGTTTACACTAACGTAAGACCAGTGTTATTGTCTACATATCAGGCCTACGCTACAGGGTTTCTACTGGTTCCATTGTACTTGTAGAGTCCAGCGACTTCAAACGAGCGTTGGACGGGCTTAGAGTTTTAGGAGAACGAGTCCGGGTTTCAGGAAGATAGCAGATGACCTAGTAGATAGATCTAGAAATGATATCGCATATGCTGAGGCATGAGAGAATCACAGCGACAGTCACATTCGTGAATAGCAACTCTGATATGGTTCACATGTCTCGCAGTGTCTCGATAGGCATTGCCATACTGGGTAGATAAATCATTGCATTAGACAACTATGGCGGCATTCCACCATGCTGGCAATCAAGCCTTGCACAGGTTGTCACAACAAGGTGTGCGCATCGATCCGTCGGCTTGGTGGCCTTGTTCCACAGTCCCAATCTAACCGCATACGGCCCACCTATTGTTCGACGTACTCGTCATCAACAAGTAAAGAATGTTCAGCAACTCACGCTTGAGCTTTGCGATGATGGTGAAGATAGCCGTGAGCATGGAGGCATCAAGCCATTCGCCGAACATCCCTGTGTCCCGAGATGCACCCTGTGCCGAGACACATTCTATTTTCCAATCGAAAGCTTCCACATCTAGCTTACCGGGGATGTATTTGGTTATGAGTCTACACTGGGCTGATTCCTCGAGACGAACAAGCTGTTGTGTGATCACTATCCCGAAAGTTCACGGCATGATGCCAATGTTTGTCGACGCCGTTGATAGTCAATGTATCACTTGCAGGCTATGTATCTTTGAAAAGATGCTTCGAGAACACCAAGACGAAACAAACCAGTCGTGATAAATCGTGATGGATTTTCTCAAATCATGCTCGTAGGGATGTAGTGTGGTTGATTAGCAATTCTCCGCAAAGGTGCGGCACAGGCCATCAAGTTCTGGACGGGCTTTACAGACGCGTAGTCCCTTCTTACCATACATTCGTTAGCTGTTACACATGCTTGGCACTTTTGTGGTTCGTCGTTCGTACACGCACGCCATGTTCGCTACAGCACTTCATCTATGCAAATTCTATACGTAATGTTGACCCACTCTACCACTAGACAGCAGTGGCTGTCCCGGTATGTCGGCATTGCGAAGAGGTACGCTGGAGCGCGCGGGACCGTGACGAGTGTACATGGTCGCCAGACGTGCGGCATATGCAGCTGTCTCTCAGCCTTGCTGCTCAGATCCAAGTCAAAGAGATGTCCAATCTTGTCCACGCTGCCTGCTACTCTACCTGTACACTCGTGAATCGTCACTTCTCTGATCCACAGTCGAGATAGTAAAGCTGTAGGATGAGACTCCTGAATGTCAAGAGCCTCAAGTTCGCTGAGTTCTCTGACGACGAGTCACCGCCATACGCTATCGCGTCGCACCGATGGGTCTCCGGATGCGAGGCAAAATTCCAAGATGTTCAAGACGGACGCAATCGCGATCAAGCCGGTTTCAAGAAAGTCGAGGCCTTTGCGTCATACATCAAACAAAGCGCCTTAGCAGTGGATTGGTTGTGGATAGACACTTGCTGCATTAACAAGGATAGCGCTGCAGAAGTCTCTGAAGCTATCAACTTGATGTTCGATTGGTACCGCAATGCCGAAGTATGCATCGCTTACCTCGCAGATGTCGAGGTAGAGGATGACAAGAGCTATTTTGTTAAGAGTAAATGGTTTAAGAGAGGCTGGACTTTGCAAGAGCTGTTAGCACCGCACTTAGTCGTTTTCGTAACCAAATCTTGGCAAGTCATTGGAAATAAAGGGGCGCATAGTGGCAGTAGGACTGATATAGGGCCCAGTCTAGAGAGGGACATTGCAGGGATAACAGGGATACCAGAACAGGCACTGCACGAATTTCAATCAAGTCAAGGGTGGAGTGTTGAGGAGAGGCTAAGATGGATGGAGGGCAGGCAGACTACGCGAGAAGAGGACATGTCGTATGCTCTCTACGGCATATTTGGGGTCACGCCTGGTGCGAATTACGGAGAAAGACGTGACGGGGCGAGACAGCGTCTCCTAGCGGCTATTAATTATCAAGAAAACATCGCTTTACAGAGAGCAGATCGGTTTCGAAGGATCACTAATTGGCTCTCACCGCCAGATCCATGGATAAATCATGAGTCGGCCCGCCAGCGACACGAGCCTCAGACCGGGACCTGGTTACTTAGTTGCGATGCCTATCTGAATTGGAAGTCCGCGTCAGGTAGTCATCTCTGGATGTATGGCAAGGCAGGCTGTGGAAAGACTTTACTCTGCTCTACGGCTACAGAGGACGTGAAAGCACATTGCGAGAATGCAGCCAACGCTGGATATGTCGTCTTCTACTTTTCTTTCTCAGACGACCGAAAACAGCACTATGAAGACCTACTACTTTCGTTAGTAATACAACTAGGGTGGAAAGAGCCAGGGCTCTCGATGCTTCAACAGGCATACGAAAAGCCAAATCAGAACAAACCTGGACAGGATGACTTAGAGAAGATCTTGTTTTCTTGCATTGGATCGTATGACGAGCTATTCGTCATACTCGATGCGCTCGACGAGTGCCCTGAAGATAGCGATGTACGGCAGAATATGTTAGCATGGCTGGCAAGACTTAAGCAGAGAGCACCGCAAGTCAAGATCCTCGCAACGAGCCGTGAGCTGCCCGACATACGCGCATCGATGGTGGTGATAGATGCAGTGCCGCTATCCATTGCCACACACTCTGTGGATGCAGACATCCGAAGATACACGGCGATGCAGCTATCACGTGACCATCGGTTGTCTCGCCTCGATCAAACGACTAAGGTGCTTATCGAAGAAACAATCTCTGTAAAGGCAGATGGGATGTGAGGTGTTCGCTCTTGTATATTATAGCTGCAAATGCTAACGTTCTGCGTCTATACAGGTTCAGATGGGCATATTGTCAATTACAGGAGCTGAAAAAGCTAAAATCCACTAGGCCAAGGTTCGTAAAGGAGGCCTTGTACTCTCTTCCTACGACTTTAGACGAAACGTACGAGCGAATATTGATCGGAATCGAAGAGGGACTGCGCATAGATGCTCTTGTACTCCTCCGCTGGCTCGCGTACGCCAAATCGCCCCTAAGCCTTAGCGAACTCGTCGATGCCACCGTCATTGACTTGGCAGGCAAGGGAAACGTACAAGTAGAGGATCGCCCAGGACTGGATGATCCGTTAGAGATCCTATCAGGATTAGTCACTATCGTGGGAAGTGAGCGGAACGAAGATGATCTTGATTATGTGGAGGGTGTGAGACAGGATGCTTCGGGGTCAGAGAACGAGAAGACAGAACTTACACGTCCTCGTCAGCAGATTGCGGGAGCTACTAAGGTCAAACTAGCACATTTCTCTGTGAAAGAGTATCTCGAGTCGAAGCGCATCCTCGAAAGCAGTGCTAAAGACTTCCACCTCGAGAACACTAGGGAGCACAGGATGCTCTCCCAAAGCTGTTTAGTATATCTCATGCACTATAGCAGCTGTGACGAAAAGCTGTCAACGAAGCAGGACCTTATTAGGTTCCCACTACTTCGGTATGCAGCCGAGTCGTGGTTTTATCATTCAGCTCTTCAGGGAGATGTACAGCCTACACGTGAAACAGATCTTCTCTGTGCCAAGGCCACTTTACGCGACTGGCTTCAGGTATGCCAACCAGACCGAACATGGGAGAAAGGGTTTGGTTACCTAGGTGAAATTGGATCCAGTCTATACTATGCAAGCTTCTTAGGGCTAGAGCAAGTAGTTGGTAAGCTCCTCAGCACTAGAGCGGATGTCCACGCTCAGGGAGGGCAATATGGTAATGCGCTACAGGCAGCATCGTTTGGAGGCCACGAGAAGGTAGTGCAGATGCTGATGGACGCAGGAGCAGACGTCCACGCTCAGGGAGGGCAATTTGGCAATGCGCTACAGGCAGCATCGTCTGAAGGCCACGAGAAGGTGGTGCAGATGCTGATAGACGCAGGAGCGGGCGTCCACGCTCAGGGAGGCCACTTTGACAATGCGCTACATGCGGCATCATTTAGAGGCTACAAGAAGGTGGTGCAGATGCTAATAGACGCAGGAGCGGACGCCCACGCTCAGGGAGGGTACTTTGGCAATGCACTACAGGCGGCATCATCTGGAGGCCACGAGAAGGTGGTGCAGATGCT
>MU003812.1:42842-196835 GCA_010093785.1 Polychaeton citri CBS 116435
ACTATGGCAATGCGCTACAGGCAGCATCACTCGAAGGCCACGAGAGGGTGGTGCAGATGCTAAGGGATGCGGGAGCGATCAACGACTAGATGTCACACGTATAGTCAACGGTAGATACCCGATGTGTTGAATAGCAAAACCTTCGAGCAATATAATGCCAAAGTGAGGCGTTTCATAAAGCTCCTCTTCTGCCAGTGTATATGATTTGTACGTGCTGAGTCTCCGGCTTTGCCTTTGCGAAGAGGTTGCCATCTATAGAAAGGCTCACAGTTTTCTGCGTAGCCGAGCCATCCAGTAACGAGTGAGTTCACGATGGTTCGGTCTCGACACCTTTGGTTGTTAACACCCACTCGGATGTCACTATCTAGAAGCGCAGCGGCCCGTTTAGTAGCCAAGATTTTTGTGTGGCACACCAAGGCCCCTTTGCGAGCAAATCTTTGGCCACCCAAAGGTAACTTGGATCGCTTCGATCTCAATAGTTGTTGACACTCGCGACGATAATGGCATCGGGGCATGAACATACCTTCAAACATCTCGGCTCCAACTAAGTCCCTGGCTCTAGAATCGCGTCCATCCGTGCTCAATCCTTCACAATTGATTGAACGGCGTTGTCCGTATGTGCCAGTTTACTCGAATGCAAACTCTTTTGTTATGTTTCCACCCGCTATCGTTACAGGGCTATGCCTCATGTTTCTCGTCGATGCTCGTCGCATGCGAGGTCCTGACTTGCTTTAGTCGTGTTATAACCCTCTTTTCTATATCATAATCGATGACATTCATTGAATTCATCATCTGAACTTGTCTCTCGATCCCAAGACTGGACCATCACCTTCTTGTTTTTGTTTATCTCGAGATTGACTTTCGCATCATCAAGTGGACTTGCTCGTTCGTCAAATCTCGCGTTCACGAAACTGGTTGAAGTCCGAGGTACATCTTATATCTGGGTCGATGGGATAGCTACTGTGCAGCACGGGTTCCTAAACCCTCTCTATCTAAAAGTCTGTGGAAGTTCTACGGAGTGTACATACCGCGTGTCCCAGCAGCTTCACGATGGAACCAAGATTGTGTGCGCAATACTCGTAGCAATCTGCCACCTAGAGATCTGGACCAACTTCGCCACTAATTATTATGACAGTCTCATCTGCCCATCCATATATAACATCCCGAGCCGTATACCCCCAGCCTCTCGTACTGAGCATAGGAAGGTCAAGTAATGTTACAAGATCTACACAATTATCTTGCCCACACATCGACTGGCTGAAGCAGCCTGATTCATCTCCGCTTAGACTACCTGAACAGTGTTGTGAGTCTGACGTAGGTAGCTGGGAGTGACCCAATATCTCAATGATTATGTGTTTGGAGTACCCTTGCAGCTCTTACCAGAGATGTCGTTGCAAAGCAATGCATTGTCAGAGTGATGCAGGCCGTCACCGTTCCTAGTTGCTACGGGAATATTAAGTCTTTGAGGAGAAGTCGCTGTGTACATGGGCCTGTGTCGTCGCTGTACAGTCAGTGACATAGAAGGTCAGCTCAGTTCACTGCCATGACAAGAGGGTATAGAGGTGGAAGCGCAGAAGTTCAAACACAGCCAACACAATATCTGCGAAAACTCAGTTGAAGCCCAAGACTTCATTCAACACATAATGGCATCAGCTGATTCCATGGGCGCAGATGGATGACGAGGTCTGTTTATGATCACGTGAAAGCTACCGTCGGTGCGGCAGTTCCTCAAGGCTTCTACTTTTGCGTGATTAAGAACGCCGGCGCCAGTCAGTAGCAATTTCACATTTGCTGCGATTCAACCTTGCAGCACCTTCTGTGCTGCTTCGAGCTATAATACTGGAGTGTTCGAATATTCCGTCAAAGACTGATCAGTCTTCCCAACCGAGGATTTTGCAAGGTTGGAGTTGGCCAGATTGTCTAGCACTGCCATAGGGAGCAGGTTCGCACCCTCATCAGTATAAAACTGGCATCTCGAACGTAGTAGATGGCTTAGTACGATGGATGTTAAGCATCCTGTAAAGCCTGTGGTCTACACCAAGGCAGCGAGCCATGCGAATATATTGTGGTGCCACGTAATATATAGAAGCATAGGTATGGTTGCTACTAGCTGCTGTTGTAGAAGTAGCTATGATTTTACTAACAGGACTGGGTTGCTCGATGTCTATAATTTGCTGACTGGTGAGCTGAACAGCTCCTCTTGTGCAACCTTCGAATCGGTCTCTCGCACAAAGTCTCTCGCACATTGTGATTGTGGTTTGCGCGCAATGCTGTATAGCACTGGGCTCGCTTCTACTGAAGAACGGTCCATCAATGATTGGAATGGTGGTTCTACCTTTGTCTCCACACAACATGATGCTTAAATATGGCTGACGGGTTGCGTGACGCTTTCGATTGTTGTGGATGCCAGCGACTTTCGATCGTCTGTATTGATTATCAACGGGTAGATCCGTACGCAGCCAGACTCTAACCATATTCGGCCGTGACCATTGCTATCCAAGTCCTGCCATATCCTGACTGCTCACATACGACATGTTGCCCATTGCAGGTAATGCTCTCCACCGCGTGACAAGCAACGAACGCGCACGGGTATGTATGTGAGGACGATAATGATTGCATGCGAGTAACACCTTGGCTTTCGCTCTGCTCTGCCGCGGCTTCTTGAAAAGGAAAGGCTGGTATCCGAATCAGGTGTAGCATAGATCCTGCACCCGTCCCTAGTACTGCATCCGAGCACAAGTAGTGACGCTTTGGAACCAGCAGCAGCCAGCAGGAAATGGGGCGGAGAGCCGAGCGGCCGCGGTGGGTTGGCACTCTCGCAACGCAATTACCTTTGGGCACGTGGCGTGCGTCTTGGAGTGGTTGTATTATGGATCAATCTCTCTCTTGCCGTCATAGATGCAGGCCGAGTCAGCTAATGGTTGGAGCTGTGCAGTAGGCTGAGATCTTGACAGCCGGACTACAGGTGCATCGGGCGCAGCATCGCCATCTCCAATCTGCAGGACCAATGCGATCGTGAGCCTCCAACGCGGTCTGCGGGCATAAAGGGATGCTGGTAGATTCTGCAGGCCCCAGGAACGCTCAGCTGATGCGAAGAGGTACAGAGAGAGACACCCGGCAAAGCAAAAGCAGCGTGGAGTTTCGCGAGAACAATTGTGCAACCCATGGCCCCTGCAAGGACAAGCCAGCGTCTCTCTTACACAGGCAGTCCCTTGTCCTGTTGTCTAAGCCAAAGTCCCCGATCTGCGGGAAAAGTCGAGACCAGGTGGATCAGCCAGCATGAAACCGCCACCTGAGATGCATACATAGATACTCAGTCGTGTCGTGTCGTGTCTGCAGCAGTCCTCCATCGCATGCCGTTTCGTGAGAGGTATTGCATTGGACGTGACTGCGTATGTTCCGGTATTTACGAGACTAGTGGGCAGAGCGCGCGGTAGATGGCGGCGCACTGTCTGTTCAGTAGTTTGTCATTTCAATCTCACAGGTCCCAGCAGTAGTGGATCCTTTGCGACAACCGTGCTCCCCTTTTTCTGAACGAGATTAGCCAGTGACCAAGGTTTGGCTAGCCACAACAGCCATGGGACTCTGTCTTTGCCCCTGATTGAGCTGTGTTGCCGGGATCATTGCCTATTTGCCCGTTAGATTTGATTCCGGTCTGGCCGATAGAGGGGGATAGAAAACAAGATTTCCATCTTTCGACGCATAGCATTATTGGCTTCTGTGTCTCAAGATGAAGCAAAAGGCGAAGGCAGGGAAATGCTGGCGACACGGCGTTCCTCTATGCTATAGACTGTATTGCCTAGGGTCCACGAAACAAGGTAGAAGATTGACATGGCGGATAGTGCCTCCAACTCATGCGCGTCTCCACTCCCGAACGAACCCATTATTTGCAGCAGCAGCAGTAGTTTCACCTTGCAGAAGCCAGGCGCTAGACAGGCGACGATCGCCAGCCTCTAGGCCAAGTGTAGCAAACAGAGAGAGTGACAAGGTTTCGACCATAGGCTTGCCGCTACTCTCTGTCTCTCTCGCTGGCGCTGCAGCTGGAGGCACGCGTAGGGAGGGAGATCCGGTACGGGTAGATACCTTTAATTGAATTGCCCTATTCTCTTCCCTCAACACTCGAATGCGTTCCCGTCGGCTGTGAAGCGTGTGCATGAGTGTCTGTCGCCCGTTTGCCTCCTTCCACGTCGCCGTCGCCACCGCTCTGCACCACAGCAGCAGCAGCAGCAACCTCGCTCTCTTCCCTCATAACCAAACGCATGGTGTTTGCGAAGCATCCTCCTACGCAGAGAAATAGAGGAGAGCATCAAACAACGGAGCCCCCCGGGTTTCAGCTCTGTAGCGCCTTGTCTATCGCCCTCGGGGGTGGTTCGAGGCTACGGACACCAACGCCGCAAGCTGCGGATCGTGCAGGAGGAGGAAAAGGTAGAAAGGCTACCTGAGAGCTACCCACCGACCTACAGCACTTGCTGATAGAGAGGCGTCGAACCTGCGGGATAATCCACTCTACCCAATAGCTTCCCTCCGACCAAAGTCGAAGCTCTACCTCCCACAATGGCTCCCTCCTTCACCTCACGGCCACGCTCTGGAGGCTCGCGACCGCAGAGCAGAGACGATGACAATCTGATCATCCCAAACAGAACCTCGTCGCTGCACTCGCGCATCACCCAGCCCATGCCAAACCAGATGAATCCTCCAAAGACGGGCCAGCGTGCCCCAAAAACCCTCACCCACGCCTACATGGTGTGCGGTGTTGGGCGCGAGCCTTCACAATGGGTCAAGGCCCCATCCCCCCCGCAAGGGAAGATTGGCCATATGAAGGGTGCTGTCGGCCAGTTCTGGCTTCCAGAGATCCTTGGTAGCAGTCCCCGGTTGGAGCAGGATAATGAGATTGCGAGGTCGCTCCACGCTGCCATGAGGGTATGTAACTATCTGTCGTTGCAGCATGTTTCGTTCTGTATTAACAACCCCAACTAGGCTTGCTTTCCTCACGACGTCGAAATCTGTACCGGTTCAAGCCAGCCACACTGTGTCCACCATGCATTCGTCCTGCAGCAGGACTCGTCGCACACGCTCTACGGTATCGCATTGCGAGTCTGGTCGAGGGCAGACGAGAAGCGCGCAGAGACCATCCGTGACTTGCGCAAACGCACCGAGACAGACTACTACGACACTCCAGGCGAGACATACTGGATTCCCTACTGCCTGAGCTTCCTCTCCCGATATCCTTTGTACAACCTTCTTGGTGACTATCTGCGTGGCATGTGGATTCACTGGAACAAGGCGACCAACCTTTTCCATGCCGAGGAAGTCTCTCGCATCCTCAGCTTCCCTGCACCAAGGCTGAACGATCTTGTGCGCATCGACATGAAAGACTATGCGCTCTGCTATCAATTTCCCTCCTCGCCTACAGGCTTCCAGAACTTTGCGCTGTGGCCGTTGTTCTGCTGCTTGTCGATTCCAAACATCGTCGGCGTATTGGAGGCGGCAGTGTCGCCTACCCGCAGAATCATCTTCATCTCACACTACCCAGCAATGCTTACCGTTGCTGCTGAGACCGTTCGTTACTCTGTTCGTGTGTACGAGTGGAGCGGTCTCTATGTTCCTGTTGTTCATGCACGCCATGCTAAGGAATTGGTCCAAGAGCCAGGTCCTTACATTCTAGGTATAACGGCTGAATGCCGCACCCTCTTCACTGCTCCACCAGACGCACTGGTAGTCGACTTGGACCGTAACTTTGTCCTGACATCGAGCCCGCCAACTGCATGGTCTGCAAAGCAACGGTCGAAGCTTGTTAACCGCCTCACTGAAGCGCTTAACGGTGATGTCGCACCTTCTGGTGTGCCTCAGCACCTGCGCTCTGCGTACGGCGGTGGCAAGCTCATCCCAGCCGGTCAGATCATCGTCATGAGGGGCGAGGTTGAAAGTGTTCAGGATCCCGCTTGGTGGAACCAGGACGAGGTTATGCGTGTAATGGATCGCGCGTGCGAGAAGCTGGTCAGTGACCGCCGAAAATCTGGTCTGCGTCGACTCTTTGGCTGACATCAACCACAGGGCAAGAACACCGGTGTCAAGGCAGTTTTCGGCGGTTCACAAAAAAAACCACTCATGACGAAGGTCTCGATGCGACACTTGAACGAGATCGTGAGGGAGCGCAACCAGTACTCGCGGGACGCGCAGGAAGCATGGCAGGACTTCATCAACCTTAAGGGCCGTATGGACACTGAGCTCACAAAGGTTACTAAGAGGAACAACTTCCTGGTGGAAGAGTTGGAGAGCTGGAAGCAGCAGTTCTTGAAGTTCCAGGCTTTCGCTGAGCAGCTGACCAAGGAAACCAACGAACTCAAAGTTAAGATCGAGGGCCACAAGCGCGAGAACCGTCGCCTGTCGAACCTGATCGACCAACAGAAGGACGATGTCGCCAGACTTACCGTCCGCCTCTCTGGCACTGAGAAGCAACGTGACGATGCCCTCGAGGCATTGGTCCTCCAACAGGAGATTGCCGAAGAGCTGGAACGGGAGCGCAAGAGGAACAAGAAGGATCTTTCTGCTCTACAACACACCAACGCCACGCTTCTCCGACAGCGTGATGAGGCCCAGCGGGTTGTCCTTCACCTGCGCGCCTTGATTGATGGCCAGGCCCATCACATGGAACACATCGTCAAGACCTTGAACGACACTCCCGATGGTGTGATTGACGCGGATGAGGACGCGCCGACACCCGCATCCACCGAGGCACCTGAGCCGTACCGCCATGGATCAAGTGGAAGGGCGTCTGGAGCTTCTTCCAGAGCGAGCACTAGGCAATCGCAACGCACTGATGGTGAGGATTCTTCCCTGGAGCCTGCATCCCATTCCAAACTGGTCCACCGCTCCCGTATCTCGGAACTCAGTATGACTGACGTTGCAGATCGCCACCTCCGTGACAAAACAGATGCCATCGCATACATCATCCGCAACATCTCTGAGCAGTGCGCTGCTGCGGTTGAGGGCCTTGACCTGGCACGCCGTGCCGAGTCTGTCAGCACCTCTGAGGCTGGAGAGGACGACCGCTCTGAGTCTAGCAGGAGGAAGGGCAAGGCCAAGGCCAAGGCTCTCTCCCCAGATAGCGTCGACGGCGAGAGCCAGGATGGAAGGAGCAATGCCTCCGGCTCCGAGTTTGGCGACCATCATAGCGAAAGCACTGGATACCTCCACCCTAACAGGATGTCGAGCATCCCCCCCACTCCGGATCTGGTCAACAACCGTAGCTCGACCAGCATGTCGCTACAGAGCGAGAGCACCGCAGCCACGCCACAGAGGCACAGCATGCAGAGCACCTACCGCGTGCAGCACGAGGACATTCCAGAGGTGCCCACCCGCATCGTGGACAACGAGGCCAACAGCGAGGCTGGCGCGCAGGACGTCCAGGAAGAACCAGTCACCAAGTTCAGCCCACGCGGTCTCGAGCATCGCCGCAGCGGCAACCAGCTGGCGCACTAGACTTCGTTTCCGAAGTTTAATGCCCTCCACTCATTCTTCTGAAATCCACATACTCCAGCGCTTGGAACTGCAGTCAAGAAAAGTGATTTGGACATGGTGATGCGAAGAGGATAAGAGAGGAGCAACATGATACCAATTTTTCTACTCACATGGCGCAAGGAGAGGCGCAAGGGAAAAAGGGGGGCGGTAGTCTGGCTTTTCTCGTTGTTCATCCATGCGCTGTGCCGTTTTTACAAGACGTCGCGATGCCTTACCTGCAGGGTCTTCGCTATTCCTTTTTTTGTTTTCCGTCTGAACATCCTGTCTACTGCTCGGCGCGAAGAAGATATCCAATATGTGCTAGTATTGTTATTGCACACTGTCTCTCCTTCACGCTCAGTCACTAACCTACCGAAGCTAGTCATCATCTATCTCCTATATGAGAATGGATATACGAGGCAAGAAGAGAGAAACCAGAAATTTAATTATTATATCCCCGTGAACATATCCTCTACTTTGGAATGATCGTCTATACTGAGGTTGGTCTATAGGTCTCCATATCTCAAGCCATACTCATTTGCAATAATATATGTCTTCAAATTGGTCAAACTCTACGTCGAGCGTGCCTTCCTCATGTGTCGGCTCGGCAAACACTCCACTCAATGTCATCTGATCCTGTGCTGGAGTAGTTGTTCTTCAAATATTAATGCTACCCACAGTTGACCACCATCATCCTCTAGATCAATAACATCTTCTACTTGCCTCTAATGATGGACTTCACCTGGCGTTGCAACTCCCTCCGCTGCCGCACACAGCTCCAGCATCGCGCCATCGTCACAACCTGCAGCCACATCTTCTGCGAGCGGTGCGCCGAGGCTCATCTTCTCGGTGGCACCGGTGACGGCGGAGGGTCTTCCAAATCCCATCACCAGAACCTTGGCAGTGTCATTCGTGTTTGCCCAGCTTGTCACACGCAGCTACACAACCCTGATGACGCTGCCGTAACGAACCTCAATCCAGCAGAGGATTACAAGACCAGTGTGATGAGTGGAGTCAGTCCGACTCTCATTATGGAGTGTGCGGGTCGAGGGTTGAATATCTATAGTTATCAAGTTACACAAGAGGTGTATGCTTCCTCGCTCACCTAAATTGAGGCGGGCGTAGCTTCGGGGCTGTGTGCTAATGATGATCGATGATCTTTTTCTAGGATGTATCAAGAGCACCTAGCCAGGCGACTGACGGACAAGTACAACAAGCAGAGCTCTGAGCTGGATAAGCTCGTGCATGATGCCAATTCTGAGATCCAGACATTGCATGATCAGCTCGCTTGTGAGTGTTTCACTTCGATGCTATACGAGTAAAATCCATCTGATCCTGAGAAAGCCATCCATACAGAGAAAGCCGCGCAGGAGAAAAAGAACCACGGCCTCATCGACGCGCTGCAGGAGAAGGCCAGACCCCACCACGAGGTCCAGAAAATGTACAACCAGCTCAAGCAGCGGCAATTGGCGGCTGGAGTCCAGCTT
Source organism: Polychaeton citri CBS 116435 (assembly GCA_010093785.1). Classification (NCBI taxonomy): domain Eukaryota; kingdom Fungi; phylum Ascomycota; class Dothideomycetes; order Capnodiales; family Capnodiaceae; genus Polychaeton; species Polychaeton citri. Next base: position 51,830 of record MU003812.1, read on the forward strand.
GCGGTCGACCGTGATGCTGAGCGACTTCTAGCGGGCGATGTACACGGCGGTAGCGATCGCGGTCGCAGGGACGACGAGAACCGTCTCAATGCGGGTTTTGCCAACCGCCTTCATACTCATGGAAGTGGAAATGGAGAACGGCGCATGGCCTCTGGATGGGAGAACCCGCTTCAAGGCGATGGTGGAAGGGATGGGCATGTCTCGTAAGTCCACCTCACCCTCAACTGAGGTCAACTCAAGCTCACGCAACGGGTCCAGTCAACTTCCCAGTCAACGCAACGCCCTCAGGACATCTTCCGCGCTTACCATCAGTGAACATGTTCGGCAATCAGTCTTTCGGTGACAGAGCACCTTCAGTCATTGACTCGCTGCGGCAAGGTACACCTGTTCGACAGCCTCTCGCTGAGTTGACCCCAAATGCTCGCGGCTTTGGTATGAGCGCTGGTGTCAAGATTGGTCGCCAGCCTGGTGGGCCGGGGAGGCATATTGTGAGAAGAGGTGGGGATGTGGGTTCTTGGGGTGGCCGTTGATAGGTGGGCAAACAAGCTCCCTACGATGGGCTTACTGGAACAAGTGAGTTAACGCTGGAGGTGATTGATGACAATAGTACCTGATAAACTTGCGATTCAAGAACCAGAGAGAACATCATGTTCATTTTCAACGCCTGGATGCCAATTATCAATATTAATACCGATACTATCTAATATACTTTTCTTCCACTTTCCTTCCGCCTCCTAGAGGACCCCATCAAATCCAGAATTGACTAAATCGCATCATCCTCCCACGATCTGTCTTTGACCCTCATCTACTCCAACCTCGTATAGAGCAGCTCACAGTGACACGGTGGCTACAATCAAAGCCAAGAGCAAATAAACTACCTTTGAGAAGGTTTCGGCATTGAAAGATGCCGCAGCAGACTCAAGGTTTGGTAGTGATGCTGTCAATGGTGTTAGTAGTAGTACTCTGTGACTTTTTCTTTGGACGGATGTAAACTTACGTGATGCGGAACCACTCGGCTCTTCAGTCTCATCAGGTCCACTAGGGACAGCCGTGCTTGGCTCGCTCGAGATAGTGGGACTGGGCCCACTGGCTTTGCTCGTCTTGGTCGATTTCGAGAAAGATGACGATGTTTGCACCGGTGCGGAGGTGACCAGAAGGGTCGAGGCCGAGAGCAGAGACGGCTCAGCTGGTACGGAGGGCGCTGACTCGCAAGAGGTGCATGGAGTTGCAAGCGGAGATGTGGGCTGGACAGGACTGCTCTGTGCTGGAGTTGTTGGTGCTGGATGCTTGGACTCAACTGGTGGATTCATTGAGACTGACGGCTTGGTTTCGACAGGTGCCTTCGACTCAACTGACGACTTGCTTCCGACTGGCTTGGAAATGGATTGGGTTTCCACCGACTCAGTAGAAGACGGCTGTACTGGCGAGACTGGAGATGAAGCCGAGTGTGAAACAGAAGGCTGACTGACTGTGCTAACCTGCGATACACTTGGGGTTGGCTGTGGAGCGCTGGAGACTGATGGCTTACTCTCTGCAGGCTTCGAAGATGAGGGTGTCTCGGTTGGTTTGCTCTCAGCTGGATGAGTTGGCGAGACGGGGGATGCCGATGGTGGCGTGGTTTCCGGTATTGATGAAGGAGGCGATAGCACCGAATGCGACTCAGATTTGCTGGATGGTTGATTACTGAACACATCACTGGAGCTTGCTGGCTTCGATTTGGTGACGTGCTCTGTTCTGGTAACCTTGTGTGTCTCAGTCGTGAAATGAGTCAAGGTAGTGTTGGTTGACAAAGTGTAAGACGGTGTCGCACTCGGTAAGACTGGGCATACAGTTGTAGAAACTACGGTCGAGTGAGTCGTGATGACGACCGACGGCGAGGAGCAGACTGGCTTTGACAGCGGGCAGCTAGTTATTGTTTGACAAGACGTCGCCCAGATAGTCGACGTAGTGTATTGGGGCGGACTAGTGGTTAAAGAAGTGCTGGCTGTAGGCCTCTTGGCAACCGAAGTGCTATTGAACCACACCGCCGAACTGCTCAAACTTTGAACTGGCGAAGACGAAGGTGTTGGGTAGTAGACCCAGGTATTCGAAGCAGGAATGGTCCAAGTCTCACAGCTGGTAGTAGTATAGACGCCGATGGTTGGCTTGGTGGAGCACTTAGTGCAATTGTAATCTGTAGTGGTAGATACGATCGTTTTCGTCTTTTCCGTGTAGGTCGGCGGGCATGAGCTTAGAGATGGTGTTATCTTATGAGTGTACTCTGTCGCGCCAGTAGACCATGAAGTGGTCGATCCAGTGCACTTCCTGCTTTCACACGGTAAAGTCAAGCAAGCAGAACTTGTCTTTGTAACCACGCTAGTCCTTGGTGACGGACGATTCGTGACGCCGGTAGAAATAAGCGGCCTATAGTGAGAACCAGTAGGACTTTGTGGCTTGGACCAATAGGATTGAGTGGGATGAGGCAAAATCCAAGAAGATGGCTTCTGTACAGAGGTGACGGGGCATGAAGTCACCTCTTCGTACGTGGTGAATCCACCTGGACATTTGCTGCAATCCTTAGTCAAAGTGGTCGTAGAAACTTCATGAGTGGTGACAAGCTCAGTTCTATGAAGAGTAACCGGATACGAAACGGTCCTGATCTTGGTAGTATAGCCACCCTCGCAAAGAACACATGTTTGGGTCGTGGTGATAACACCGGTCACGGTTTTAGTGACAAGTTGAGTTTCGTGGACGGTGGTTGGTGGCAGTGTGACTGTACCCAAGCTTGGCTGGGAGGAGTTATAGCCTAATGAAGATGAGGGTTTGTTAGCATATCCAGTCGTTATTGGGGGCCTGTATGTGGCTGTGGTGTGTGCAAGTATTGACGAAGCATAGTGTGGCAAGGTAATGTTCGAGTAGCCTGGAGAATGGCATCCTGATGATTCGAAGCAGAAATGGATACTACTGGATGAAGCTCCAGTTGAGAACGGTGGCTGGTCCACGCTCAATGTTGTAGAACTGTTCGGCTGAGCGGATCCTGAAGATATGACTGACAGACTTGTAAGGCCAGTGTTGGTGATACCGCTTGCTAAACTTGAGACTAAGGCTGAAGTGGCTCCAGTCTGGAGCGGCGCAGCGACAGTCGTCAAGCTGGTTGTGTTCAGAGAGACCACAGACGAAGACAAGGTTGTATCACTGGTGGAAATAACAGCTGATCCCGTATTCGTGGGTTGGCTTATGGCAGTGCCGTTTGTGAAAGCATACGGGGCAGACCGAAAGGACTCAACTGAGATGCTAGCGGTTCCGACGGTGCCTGTGGCCGAAGGCGAGATCTTGGTGCTGCTTTGTGCTTCTAAAGGCAAGACTTGTGGCTGCGTGGTATTGGTAGGGGATATAGTGCTCTCAGAAAGAGTCACCAAAGACCACAAGCTAGAAGTGAAAGTGGATAGCGTCCCAGAACTTGGCCTGCGGCTCACATCTATAGACAAGTTGATCGACTTTGTGGAGTCTGCGAAAGGTGCGTCGTTCGAGCTGCTTGGAAAAATCCCACTCGCACCGCTGCTCAACGATCTAGTAATGAGAGGTGGAATACTAGGCGATTCAGACGAAATAAAGGAGGAGCCTGGTATGGTCGAAGTGCTTGTATGGGAGGTAATGCCTCCAATCCCTGATGGGACAGAAACAAATGCTGTAGTATCTACAGTTTCGGATGTTGGCAGAGCAGTGCCTGATCCAGTAGTAAGGGAGAATGCAAATCTGCTGGAGTTGGTGAAAGGGTAAGGCGCACTCTCATGTAGTGGAGACGCAGATGTTCTGGAGCTGGCAGTAACTACGAATTCAGATGAATCGAAAGTCCGAGTTATCCCAGTGCCAGATGGCGTAACGCTAGTGGTAGTGTTGATTATAGCATAAGATGCGCTCTCAGATACCCGAAATGTAGGTGAGCACCCTGCGGTTCCTATGCACCAGGAACTCGAGCTGGCAGTCACTTTCGAACTGGTAACTGAAGAGCTCAATGCTGTTGAAGGGGCGGTTTGAAACGCAGACTGGGTCGTGGAATTACTGAATGGATAGTGAATGCTTTTGGTTACGTTCGGAAGCTCTGAACCGCTAGCTGTCACTATGGGTACTGACCCAGACGTGTTAGAAACTACTCCTGTTGCTGTAGAGGATTGAGTCCTTGATGTTGCATTCGTGAACGGGTATGGCGCGTTCCCTGACAGTGACAATGCTGAAGAGCAGCTACTTGCAGCTGTACAGGTCGAGATACTGCTTGCAAACTCGGTGGGTAAAGACCTGGTCATGGCTAATGATGTTCCAGAAGACGTCGAGTATGTAATGCGCGTACTGTTGGTGAAGGGATATGGTACGCTCTCTAATGCGGAGATGCTCGAAGGACAGTCGGATGCTCCAGAGCATGCCGAATCTGGGATTGCGGTGGCAGAAGTTGCACTATTGCCACTTGGCGTTAATGACAAGTTCGGTTGCGTGGTGTTGGTCATAGGATATGGAGCGCTCTCTGGACGATTCAGCGTGGGTAAAGACAGCCTTGAAGAGATCATACCGCTCGAAACTGGGACGTAACCTGTACTCGTAATGCCTGAACCTGTCGAACTCCAAAGAGCCGTGCCGTTGCTCAGTGAGTACGGTACGGCTTGAGATGCATTTGGGTGAGTCGTACCAGCCATCGTGAGGCCAGAGCTTGACACCAGGGTTTCAGTAGCATTGGTCATGGGATATGGTGCCCTTTCAGTCTGACTAGTCTTGATGGATATTGAAGCTAGGTTGGCTTGGCTTGTCCCCGTGATCGTTGATATTGTGACCATGCTGATAACCGTTGACAAGCCGATTTGTGTTTTATTGCTGGTAGAGAATAGAACGTCCTCAGAGTTACTTAGGAAAAAGCTTGGTGAACCAGTCGAGCCAGCCTCTTCTAAGCCAGTCGCTGACCCAGCAACACTATTGGAAGTCACACTGGTAGTATTTGAGAAAGCGTAAGGTAGGCTGATAGATCGTGTGGACGTGGCTACCGTGTGACCGCTTGAAACTGTCCCTGTGGCAAGAGAGACGTACCTAATAGAACTCGACAGATATGCGGCTGTATTGTTGCTGATAGGGAATGGTGAGCTCTCAGACTCAGACAGTTTGATTGAGGAAGTGCCCGAAGCTGCCACAAGAGTGCCAGTCAGAGATGCAGAGGTAGCTAGATCGATCCAATGAGTCGTGTTGCCGAAGGGGAAAGGTACAGTGCTAGCTGCATTTAGCTTAATTGACCCTGCTCCAGTAGAAGCAGCAACGATTGCGTTCGTGCCAGGAAGAGACATGCCCGTCGAACTGACAGAGAGAGTGTTGCTAGCGGGTAAGAGTGCACTGTCTGACCCAAGGACGGTTGCCGGTGTAGCATCAGATAATTTAGCAATGCTAGCAATGGCATGCACATCGCCCGAACCTGTCTCACTTGATGGAGCAGAGTGTGTTGTATTGCTTAACGGAAATGGAGGTACTGGTGACTGAATTGAATCGAGTGATGAAATCTTAGTAGACACTGTTATCAAGGTAATATCGATGGAGCTAGAAGTTGAGGGATTTGAGTCATTTGTTGCATTCGTGATCGAATGTGATATCGCTTCGGATACGGAGGTCGAAGATGGTGGAGTGATTGACATCAAAGTCGAGGCGGCTGTCTCTGATGCAGGCCGGGTTTTGTTGCTGACTAGATACGAGGCCGACTCGACGGCTGGTATACTGAGGCCAGATGGTGTTGTGATCAACAATGTAGATGTTGTAGTAGAGGTATTTGCGAAGAGTAAAGTAGTCATGTTGACGAGAACAGAGACTGACAGCGCGGACACTGCACTACTCGGAGTAATAGTCGGCAACTCACTTTCCGGTTTTGCAGAAAGAACAATACCTGAAGACTCAGTTGAGGAGCTTGGACTCAGTAGCTCAATCATATTCGTGGAAGTGCTATTTGCAAAGACACGCGAAGACACTGTTGTAGCTGAGGTACTGGCAGGCGTAAGTACAATGAATTGGCTCGAGGTGCTTGCCATCTCGGACCAAAGAGAGGTGTCAGAGTTTGGAACAGTACTTGCGTCTGAGGAGCTGCCCGTACTGCTGCTGCTGGTTGACTCATATAATTGAGTGAAGGTAGTACTGGTGATGGGAGCTGTACCCGGTGTTGATGAGTTGCTGTATTGGACTTCGACAACAGTCGAAGCATTGACATGTTGGGTGATAATTGGTACCGCAGTGTCATTGGCAAAGCCGGTCACCGTCGTTTCCGCCAGCCGAGTGAAAGAAGTAGCAGTAGCTTGTTCAACCACTGTCGAGGCAGCAGCCTGGACACTTGCTGTCAAGGTCACGACCGATGTGGTCAGCTTAGACGTCGGCACCACGACCGTAAAGGTCTCGAGACCAGCACCTGTGGCCGTGGGAGATGCCTCTATCAGGTCATGAAACGTGAAGGTTTGCCCAGCCGTCATAAGAAGGTACCGAATGAAGATGTCATAATCATGATGATCTTGGAAGGCTGAGTTTATTTCCAGTGACTCTACTACCGATGCCTCATACTGTGTAATAGTCTGGACCATACCGGTAGCGCTGGGCTGGACTCCAGTATCATAAGCATAGACTGTCTGAGTAACAAGCGCAGCGCCGCTTTCAATGGTCTTTGTTGTTACTGACGGGCTTAGAGTCAGGGCGGTGGTCTCAGTAACCTGGGCGCCTAGTAGAGGCGATGTTGGTGAAGTTGTAGATTCACTTCCTGACATCAAGTAGAGTGTGGCGGTTGGCACATGTTCGTATACAGTAACGACAGCCCCATCTGTGCTAGCTATGCGACCTTTCCACGAGCTTTTCGAGGACATCAGGTTTGATAGTAGAACATCACTTGATGCTAATGCTGGCCGTGGGCGGTTGGTGGCTGTTTGCTCATCCACTGTTACGACTTGGGTAATAAGTGGATTGGCACTTCTCGGTACCACATCCTCTGTGATGATTGTATAGTGCCTCTTTTCATATGCTCTGATGAAGCCAGAGGCATTCGGAGTGCTCGATGTACTGTGATCGATGACCATATCCTCGATGATGTCCGTGAAGCTGGCGCATTTGGGGGAATCGGAACATGTGCTAAATGTATTGTGCATGGAAAGGATAGGGGAATACGTACCTGCGGCAGGAGCAGCTGTCAGGAGGCGTAAGCAATGGTTCTCCACGACTTTGAGGTTATGGTGCACATACCACTTGCTACAGCTGGGACGGCAACTCCAAAGAGTGCCAGCACCAGAGTAAAACACTGCATCGCGTTGTGTCAACACTCTGACAATGCAATAGTTGATCAGGAAATAAAGAAGTTGCAACTGAGGTGATCATAAGAATACTTGTGTTTGTAGTGGGCTGTCCTACCTAAATGAACTCTGAGAAGGTCAAAATCTGCTCACAATGTTGAACATTGATTTGTTGTGATCTTCAATAACTTTCAGCTCTTGTTGTGATTGGGATCGGACGAGAGCCATGGAAATGAAATCAGCAGACCTTGAGACCCTAGTGAGCGTTCGACGTTGCTTATCTTCGAAGCCTGTGATAGTCGGGTCTATGTATAAGCTTTTAGAAACCGGAGCAAATCGTGGGTTGTTGTGGATGTCCGTAGATTGTATGATCTTGATGATACTGCGTCTGCTCTGAAAGCTGGATAGCGAGAGGGTAGAGGACAGGACTCCGTCTCGCAAAATCGGCTCATCCATTAGACGACACGATATGGCGAAGAAGTGATTGGACCTGCATGTCCAAGTCTTTGAAGGAATTTTGATCATAATACAAGATGAATTGCCAAGCGAGGGCGCGTTTCGTTCCTACAATGCGCAAGTTTCCAGAGATTGGAGATCAGAGCTTGGACTGTCGCGGCAACCACCCAAGATTTGCATCGCTGACGATTCTCAATTGTAGTAGTCATATCCTCTGTTTTGAGTATCAATATGGCCTGGAACCGCTGGAGCGCTTTGTATCGCAGGGCAACATTCAACTGATAGCATCGTGTAGGGCCATCAAGGCTGCGCCAGGAGTTGAGTCCAAACGCTGTGCTGCTTGACCAGGATGACCTATCGATACATCCAATGACTGAGGAAGCGGTTCCGTGTGATGCCACCAAGATGTCGTACTCTGATGAACGTAGATACTACAAAAATCGAACTGGTAGGCGACCGGACTGGAATGTGATGCAAATCATGCCTGAGGCAGCCCAAGTCGCGGGGATCACAACTGGTTCTATTGCCTTGTTTGCCTCGGGCGATCATCAGAATTGAATCACATACATGCCACCTTGCCCCAAAAGCAGCAGCTGTTGTGACATTGATCTGTGTCTAAGGATCAAACGCGGTCATTCTTGACATCATTCGTATAGCCCTACACTCAGGGACACACGGATCCCATCGCGAACAGATCAAGATGGAGCCAAATCGGTTGATGAGACACCTTGGCATCTCTTGGCACAGATATCAAGCCAAATAAGCTCTCGGTCCTACCCAGGTAATATTAATCGATCCCGTAGTCTCTATCCTGTTTGCTTCGTACAATAGAATCACTGGCAGCCAAGGAACCAGTTTGTAACCAACGCTTTTCCTCCAATCTTACATACGTCCCCCGCAAGCCGTCAAGACAGGTCCGTTAGTGTGGTAGCGCATACCCTATCCGCGGCGTGGTATCGGCATTGGCAGTGTTGACCTGCAGTCAAGCCAGCCTCCTTCCACATCAAAGCAATCCGGCCCCGCCGCTTGCAGACAGGACCTACCACCTACCCACCTGCTATAGGCCTTAGATACACACACTAGGGTGCTTGCATGACCGGGTAAGAAGCTAAGTGGGCGCTATCTATCCATTGAAGCGCTGGGTTGAATTGTTTCCTTACATGTGCTTTCCCGTCTTCCAACCTCTCTTTCCTTCGTCCGCTGGGTTGAGCCCGCTTGCAATTGTTGAAACAGCTTTTGCTGTAGCCATTCGTTGGTTCACTTCGTTCGCTAAACCACCGCATTACATCCAGCTACAGCTATAGACAGAAGGAAATAGATCCGCATCGGACATAGACGGACGGAAGAGCTCGTACAACATGAGATATGTGAGTGCAACCGAGACGAGCCATTGTCTGGATGGGAGACTCATTCTGTGTTTGTGACAGTCTGCAACCGTTGCCCTGGCGGCCACTGCATATGCAGTCAGCCCTATCGAGGTTCAGAATCAAGAGTTGATCGACACTGTTTCGGGACAGAGGTTTATGATTGTTGGTGTCGACTACCAACCTGGTGGACAAGGTGCATACACAGGCAACGGCGAGGGCTCTGATCCGCTCAGTGTCCCAGATGCATGTCTGCGCGATGCCGCGTTGATGCAGAACCTTGGGATCAACACCATCCGTTGCTACAATGTCGACCCTCTGCTCAACCACGACGAGTGCATGAGCATCTTCAACAGCATTGGCATTTACGCTATCATCGATGTCAACTCGCCGAAGAACAGTCTTGACCGCTCGAATCCAGGTGGGAGCTACAACGAAGACTACCTGAGCCATGTCTTCCAAAACATTGAGGCATTCAAAAATTACCCCAACACTCTTGGGTTCTTCAGTGGAAATGAGGTTATGAATGATATCCCTACTTCACAGGACAATCCACCCTACATCCGCGCTGTCCAGCGCGACATGAAGGATTACATTGCAAATCATGCGAATCGCACCATCCCTGTTGGTTACAGCGCTGCCGATGTTGCGGATATCCTCTACGACACGTGGAACTACATGCAGTGCTCACTGGGTGGCAACGACAACTCGCAGTCTGACTTCTTTGGTCTCAACGATTACTCTTGGTGCGGTTCTGACTCTTCATACACGATCTCGGGCTACGACCAGAAGGTCGCACATTTCGCCAACTCTTCTATCCCAGTCTTCTTCTCCGAATATGGCTGCAACAAGCCCTCCCCTCGTCAATTCGACGAAGTGCTGTCTCTGTACGGACCAGAGATGACGGTCATGTCTGGAGGTCTCGTGTACGAATGGTCCCAAGAGACCAGCAATTACGGTCTGGTTGACATCAGCGCAAATGGATCTGCACAATTGCTGGGCGACTACAACACGCTCCTCAGCCAGTACAACAAGCTTAACGCCACCCTCCTCACATCCCAAAACAGCACTGCAACCAACATCCAGCCTCCGACCTGCGACTCTGGCCTCATCACCAATGATGTGTTCAGCACCGACTTCGATATCCCCTCCCCACCAGATGGCGTTTCAGACCTGATCCAGAACGGTGTGTCCAATGCTCCCTCCGGCTCTATCGTCAGAGTGACCCAGACCAGTGTTGGAATGGCCGTCTTCCAGACAAACGGCGCGCCCGTCGAAAACCTCCAGATCACACCCGCAGCAAGCGCCAATCAACCCGGTGGCGGCAGCCTGCAGACCGGTTCTGCCCCATCTTCCAGCTCCCATGCCAGTTCTACATCCGCCCCCTCTGCCTCCTCAACCTCGGACAGCACGGCATCAAGCACAGCATCAAGCACAAGCAATGATAATGCAGCGGCAGCAGCAACGAGCGACTCAGCAGCCGTGCCCCTCGACCTCGGCGTCATGGGCAGTGGTGCGCTAGCCGGCATCTTTGGTATGGCGGCGTTCGTCCTATAGATCATGCGAGAGTTGCGATATGCTCTCTGATTTCCTCTGTCTCTGAAGCACGTGTTTCACGTATTAATGTGTTCTACTACGTATGTATATATGCTCTGTGCAGTGTCGAAACGGGAAGGAGGAAGAAGAGACGTACATATACCCGAATTAAGTTTTGTTTTATTCACGTCGAACGTCGAGAAACATACACTATACTTACGCGATAGCAACGGGCAGCAAGAATACTCCCAAACCTGCCTCAAACGAACGACACGTGTTCAGTATGCCTCCCTTCTCCCACCTCATATCGACACGTACTGGTCAACAGAAGCAACATGACTTCCATATCAAGCTATCCGGCCAAGCGTGTTCAATTCGATCCACCCTTCCGTCCGGCCTCCTTAGCCTTCTCACTACCAGGCTCGAACGATCCGGACGACGCCTTGCCGCCCTGGGACGCAATCTCCTTCTGTAATCTGCTGTCAGCATGCGAAACCCATACAAGCCTGCACGGCAGAAGAGGCCGAAAGATAGAGAAGGGGGAAAATGCAACACAAACCTGCTTGTCTGGGTCCATCGACGCAAACCCACCCTGAGTGCTGGCCTGGCCACCCTTCTGCGCGATGTTGGAGACTTCCTCCTGGGGGCGGTTGGCGAAGTTGCCTGGGTTCTGGTTGTCCGTCATGTTGATTGTCTTTTCGACAGGGTTTGGGGTTTAATGATTTGCGGAAATCCTGTTTGCTTAAATGTGTGTTTGGAGGACTGGGTCAGGGTTGGAGACGTATGGTCATTGACTTCACGCTCATATATATATGTGCATTCTCTTGCATGATGAAATGGTGCAATGAGGCTGGAAGGGCGGGGAAAGTCGGTGTAGACATCATCGGAACTCTCGATGCAGTATTTGGACGTCATGTTACAGTCCTTCTGAGCGTTGTAACGGTATGTTGTTGTCATAATCTCATCACCGATGATGTCTCGCGCCAGGTGGGCAACGCCCGACCTGAACATCAGGGTATGCCACGTTCTGGCGGTCTGATCTTGCATAACACCACGATGATGCAATATCCTCCTGATGAGAAGCAACTCGTTTTCCAACAAATACATAAGGATCACAGGGCGACCTGCTCAGCCCTACGACCAAGGTGCCGCTGTGCAAGTCGCACCATTGCAAGACCATATACAGGCGTACAAAAGCGCCAACCAATCAGGTAGGCTGTTCCATGTATCACTGTCGCATCGGTACGTTGGTACGTTACAGACACAGGCAGGACGACCTGCAGAGTGTGATCTTCATTCCCGCAGCAGTTCTGTAGCACCAATGACAAGGTGTCTCCCAGTACAATGCAGTGCTGCTTGCCCCTCAGCGGAACTTGAGGGGGAGAGGGATTGCTCGGGGTCTAGCCTGAATGAGGAACACCTGGGGATTTGATTGCGCGGCCGGAGGAGACGGACAGCTATGGTTTCGCGTTTCTGGCCCCTCGGGGGAAAAAAAGGTACAGTTGTATTTACTTTGCTTGGGGCCAGCAGGAGGAAGGGTTCAGGGACCTCTATTCTATTATTATTTGCACTGGACTCTCGTTTGCATTTGACGAAAGGTTGAGTTCTCGCGACGACAAGCAAATTCCGTACTCTGGAAACGGCAGTAGGAGGGAGACACTGACGTTACATCGACAACCGACGGAAACGGACATTCTCACTGTAAGGCCTCGTAAAGTCAGCCTCCCATGCATCGGGTCCTTGCAGTCAGATAGCGACCGGCCCAGCCCTTCGATTGTTCCTCCCTCCACCAACCTAGTCCTGATCACGCATTGGGAGACTTTTATGAAGGACGTCGGCAGACCGAAGCATTGCCCATTACCGGCCTCAACCCAACGCTGCTGACATTGCCCTCCACACATAACAACACATGGGTAAATATCGCCATGGCGTCGTGCTTGACGCAGGGTCTAGCGGCAGCCGAGTCTACGTGTACAAATGGAAGAACGCGCAGTACGCGCTCTCCCACGACTCCGCCAAAGACCTCGACAGGTTGCCGCACATCAAGACGAAGAAGAAGTGGCGGCTTAAGGTGCACCCTGGTGTGTCCACGTTTGGCGAGAAGCCTGAACTTGTCGGGCCTGAGCATCTGAAGGACTTGGTGGAGTTTGCGCAGGGTATAGTTGGGGAGGAGGACGAGCCCAACACGCCTATCTTCCTGCTTGCGACGGCTGGGATGCGATTGCTGCCTGAGCACCAACGTACTGCCGTCCTGGAGAACATCTGCTCGTATTTCCAGACGCACTCGAACTTTCAATTGCCGGACTGTGGGTTGCATGTGCAGGTGATCCCGGGTGAGACGGAGGGCTTGTATGGATGGATCGCTGCGAATTACCTGCTGGGAGGGTTCGATGCGCCGCAAGATCATCAGCATGGAAATGGACACCACACGTACGGGTTTTTGGATATGGGAGGCGCCAGCGCACAGATTGCTTTTGCGCCGAATGCGACCGAGGCGGAGGCCCATGCGAATGATCTGAAGCTGTTGCGGCTGAGGAAGATCAATGGTGAAGCGCTGGAGTACAAGGTGTTCGTGACGACGTGGTTGGGCTTTGGAGCAAATGAGGCCAGGAGACGATATGTGGAGGCATTGGTGGAGTCCTATCCTACGAAAGAGCACGAGATACCTGATCCTTGTTTGCCAAGTGGATTGGTCGCTACGCTGAATGGGACAGAGATCGAAAAGGGGTCACCTGCTGCCAAAGGCAAGGAGCCCCATCTACTTGGTACTGGTGAGTTCAAAGAGTGTCTTGCAAAGACATATCCTTTACTGGAGAAGGATGCAGCCTGTGAAGATGCACCATGTTTGCTAAACGGCCAACACACGCCCGCGATTGACTTCAACGTCAATCACTTCGTGGGTGTGTCGGAATACTGGCACACAACACACGAGGTCTTTGCCGCAGCACATGGGGACAAGGCATACGACTTCCACACCTACTCGAAGCAAGTCACAGAGTTCTGTTCACGAGATTGGGAGGATATACAAGAGGATGTAGCGAAGAAGACGTGGGGACACAAGGTAGATACGAAGACGGTCGAGGAGGTCTGCTTCAAGGCGAGCTGGTTGATCAGCATGCTCCACGATGGCATTGGCATCCCAGGCAAGGACATCGAGGCACCGCCATCCCACGGCAACAAGACGAAGGAGGTCATTGCCGGCGCAAAGGACAGCGGGTTTCTCGACCCGTTCCAAGCGGTGGATGACATCGACGGCAAAGAAGTGTCTTGGACGTTGGGCAAGATGGTGCTCTACGCCGCATCCCAGATGCCCGCCGCCAGCGAGAAACTCGCCGTTGGCTTCGGTTCCAACCAGCCTGGGAGGATCATACCTACCGACTTCCAACCCGCAGGCGGCAATTCCAACTTCCTCCCAGGCGACCTCGACGAGGGCGTGGATTCCCTCGACGACGACGTGCCCACCGAGTGGCACGACCGCATCCTGACCGGCAGCAACTCCCGCCGCATCCCAGGCATCCTGCTCTTCCTCGTCATCCTCGCACTGGCAGCCTACCTGCTCTGGGGCCGCGAACGGCGCACGTCCTGGTGGTACCGCATGCGCCACGGCGGCGGCAAGTCGTCCTCGCCACCGCGCGGCCGCAAGTCCCGTAAGAACCCTGCCGCCTTTCTCTCCAGCAAGCTCTTCGGCACCTCGGCCTCCTTAGGCCCAGCCTACGAGCGCGTGCACGACCTCGAAGGCGGCGGCGCCGCCGCCGCCTCTTCCAACACAGGCAGCTCCAGCTTCGACGACCCTTCGTCCTTCGAGCTCGCGTCCATAGACTCCTCGTCCGAATACGACGGTGCCGGCGGCAGGGGCTCGGCGGACACCCATCAGCAGGAACCGCCTCGCACGGGTCGGACGTCAGGCTGGGCTACACCCGCCGCGCGCGCGCTGTCGCCCGACTTCAACCGCACGTCGCCCAAGGGCAAGCTCGGGTATTTCGAGCATCCTGGCTCTGGCGCGCATGGGCTGGGGATCACGCCGTTCGACAGGGGAGGGCTGATGTCTAGAGCAGAGAGCAAGGAGAGGCTGGGCGGGATGCTGGGGGGAGGCAAGAGCAGGACTGGCAGTCCGACGAGGAGGAGCCCGCTCATGACGCCTTTCAAGGAGAGCATGGATTGAGTCTGCCAGCCTGTTTCCGAAAAGGGCAGGCTAAGACACGTGGACTTTTGCTGTAAGATTCTGTGGTTTCCGTGTGTTTCTTTGCGAAAGGGATCAGCGTAGGCGTTGGAGGTGTTTCCATCCATTCGACAGTCCGACATGGCATCGATCGTGCGGCTCTCTATATCTATACATACAAACACATCTCTCGAGCCGGCTTACTTTTCCACCGTATACATACATCCGTCACATCGCAGCACGCACAGCAATGCTTACCAGACATTCTCCTCCATGGCCTCCCCCATCCAGTCAACCTCCCATCCAACAGAGTGGTGTGCTGCACGTTTGCCTAATGTCACCAGGCACCTACTGCAGTCACCACCCTCACCGCACCGAGCCTGACATCACAGCACACATACTAGACACTCAAGACATCACCGTTCCAGAGCCTCGACGATATCCTTCCCGGAATGTTTCCAATGGGAAGCAGTCCTTCCACGTGCAACATGATTCGCGCACACACTAGAGCCAAGGGCAAACGCCGTCCAGCAGGAAGCTGCCTGCAGCGCTGCCACCGTCCCCAATCGGACAGAAGTTTTATTACACACGGTATCCGCGCATTGTCGCGGCCCCCCCTCCCTCCTCTCGCAAACACCCAGCTCCTGTCCTACCTTGTCCTCCCCTTCCCCTCCCAAGGCTTGCACGGCAGAACGCAGATACAGACATCAATGCAGCACGATCGCGATGGCCGGTACCGCAGGGCAGACACCAACGTGTGCTGTTTGCCTGTGTCCCTGTCTAGGGAGATAGGTTACCCTTCCCTTAGCTCGCCTGCCCCTCCAGCTCGCTCCCCAGTCCGAACGCATCGAGGTGCCTTGGGCCACCAGCGGCAGACCGGGCCTGGCGTGACTTGTGCTAGCCTAACCCGACCTAACGTAAACCGAACCTGACTTGACTGTCGCATGGTCTGCTACCGCCACTTCTACCGCTACCACCACTGCTACCTCCGCTGATCGATCGCGCCAGCGAGCTAGAAGAGCTTCTTGTCGCATACCTCTCTCCCTTTCCCTTGTCCATCTGTACCCTGTGCGCTGGCGTGTCCACATGCGCATACAGATGCAGACGCTCAATGCATGGGTGGATGGATGCACACCCAGCCCAGTGAGGACCGTGACGACAGGTGGGAGTGGGAAGGGGAGAGGCAACCCTTCTCACCTACATGATCTATAGGGCGTGCTGCTGCTGCGTATGGTGTACCTTACAGCAGCGGCTCGCGATAGGGGGAATTGGGCATTGGTGGTTTCTGCTGTAGGGGGGGAGATGGAGGGGCAGAGGGGCAGAGGGGAGATAGCTAGCCGTGCGAGACAGGATGAGGCAGACAGGCAGACAGACAGGCAGGGAGGCAGGGAGGTAGGGAGGTAGGGTGATAGGTGGGAAAAGCGTGAAGTGCGATCTGAGGAGGATCGGACTCGGAATCGAGAGAGGTGGTGGGCATCGATGTTTGCGGCGATCTCTGCCTCTATATACATAGGGAGATGTATCCATGGCTTCTTGTCTCCTCGCTTGTCTGGAGGGCTTGGAAGGATGGGGGCAAACCTGGAGGAGTGGTTTCCTGCAGGATACGAGTACTCACTTCTTCTGTCTTTTGCAGGCTCCTTCTGCCAGGGTAGACATCGATCGCCGGCTGCATGTGGTTGTGACCGTGGTCGGGTGCCAGGTAGGGCAAGCCATGCAGCAATACTGCTCAGGTATTTGCCATGTGCGTGGGTTCACGCTCGTGACGAAAAGAGGGGCAGAAGGGGGAGAATGTGGAATTGGTTGAATGTGGGGTGCGTGACTACTGCTTGCTTTGCTTTGCTTTGCTTTGCTTTGCTTTGTTTTCCTTTGCCTGCTGGATCGAGAGTTGCGAGGTATTGGCAATATTTCCTGTCGCTTGCTTGGGGGTGGGAGGGAATTTTAGATATGCGTGCATGCTGATCTATGAAAAGAGCAGATGAGGGAGAGACGGGGTGTGAGCAATCATGTAGGGATTTGATGCCTGAGGTTCGGCTTGGGCATACATGGGGCAGTCGCCTCGCAGGAATCTTGCTCCAGAATGTTGCTGTATCAGGATGGGATCTCTGGCTTGCACGCTATCGGCAACAGAGACAGACTTCCGGCACTGGATGTCTCACCCACTGCCGTGATCTTCAAGAGAGGACAAACTTGGGGTGTGTGTGGGAACAGGAGACGTGTGCTGATGTTCCCAGCCTGCCTCACCTCACCTAACCTCACCTTATGGCGGAGATAGACATCAAGTCAGCGGCGCTCTCGGGAGGCTTGCCCACGAGGATGCAAGCCCAGTCTGGGCAGGCTGATGACAGGCACGCACTCTGCAGACACTACTGACAAGAGGGTTTGCACGCAGTGCATTACAGGACATGGGTATGGCCTGGGAGGTAGTGCAACAGAGGAGAGTTCGGCTCGAAAGGTGCAGGACTGGGCGACCGTCCCGCCCGTGCCGATGTGAAGTCTGCCGATGGTCTGGGAAGAGGACTGGCGTGAGCTGCCTGCTGGGGCGGAGGGTGTGAGGGCGAGATGCAAGATGCGAGATGCGAGCCAGCCAGAGATGATTCGGACTACTGTGAGGCTGCTGTGTGATGATGGTGATGATGGCAGCAGTGGTGATGGGGTTGGCGGTGGTGGCGGTGGTGGTGGTGGTATCGGTGGTGGTGGCAGTGGTGCGCGCAGGACCGTACAGCGGCTAACCATGGTGGTGGGGAAGAGTCTAGAACGCAACGGCTGCAGCTCTGATTACCTAGTCCACCAAGTCCACACGTTGTACCTTATTAGTAACTCCACGCTAGGCCACCGTGGAGCTGCTGCCAAGGCAACTCTACGCCTGAGGGGATCATCGTCTCGCGTCGACAATGATGGATGTGTGCAGGCAGACGCCCCAGACCCAGCGGTATTCCATCCTGCCATAAGAATTCTGGAGAGTTTGATTGAAGTGTCCCTACCGGAATTCTGTATGGACAGGTAGACGGGATTTTCGGGAGCGAAGGGCGGTTTGATTGGGGCTGATGGCGCGCTGATAAGGCGTCGCGTCGCGTCGCGTCGCATTGCGTCTACATCTGCATTGCAGTCATGTTGTCCCCGTCGCACGTCGCACTGCCTGCACAGCCGGCAGCGAGAGGCGCGTGTGTACGCTTGAGGAGGAGATGGAGACTGAGACTGAGACTGAGGTGAAGCAAAGCGAAGCGATGTGGTGCGTGAGGGGAGTGCAGTGGACGAGTGAGTAGCAGGACAATGTGAGTGCGAGTGCTATAGATGAGCGAGTGTGAGTGAGTGAGTGAGCACAAGTACGCAGGACGTAGGTACGAGGTGGCGAATTGAGACGAACCGGCCCAAAGTCGTAGCACCAACCGAGAATGAGCGCATACTCTACAATAACCACCCGCGGTCGATCCAATTTGCCTTGCCCCCTGCGTTCGAGGCAGTCCACTATGGGGTCAAGAAATAACCTCAAAACCAATGCAGACAGCACCCCGGTCTACACCAACAGGCTCTCCAGGGTTTACGAGCGAGTAGAGAGCCATTGCCACCTCGATGGTTCACGTATGCCCTCTCGCTAGGGAATAGAGGGAGCGATTGGAAATGCCGCGACTTACGACCTGTAAGGCTAGGCCATCGATCATCTCATCAGCACCAGGCATGAATAAAGCGTGCGCTAGGCCTAGGTGGACGTTAGGCTCCAAGCGTTTGACCCCGCTATCAAGCCTCGCCTCCATCCAGCACCACTGACTTCTGACCATTGACCACTGGCCGCTATCCGCCATCCGCTGTCCGCTATGCACTAACCACTGGGTACTGCATCCATCTGCGTACGCTTGCATGT
This sequence comes from Polychaeton citri CBS 116435, assembly GCA_010093785.1. Lineage (NCBI taxonomy): Eukaryota > Fungi > Ascomycota > Dothideomycetes > Capnodiales > Capnodiaceae > Polychaeton > Polychaeton citri. The sequence continues at coordinate 70,472 of MU003812.1, forward strand.
CACTGTACCGGCTGCTGTAGGCTTCGTCGCAATCCCTCCAGCGTCCCACCGTGTGAGAGGAGAGTCCTTGACGTCGTCCGCGTGCATTCTCCACGCTGTCACGTAGCCAGATCGGTCCGTAGAAGGACACGACACGACGCGACACGACAGGCGAGACAAGGCAACAGACGGATAGAGCCCAGCGTCATCTCACCCGCAATCCCCCACCTGCAGTCCCTCATAGCGATTGATGAAGTAAACGTCCGCGCCAGTCCTCATCCGCCGCAGCAACGACAACAATAACAACACCAGTGCATCCATCCATCCATCCATCCATCCGCCAATCCATCCACCAACCCACCCATCCACACACCACGCAGGCAAGCAACTCTACCCTGCAGCAGCAGCCGGAACTCTCGGCGCGCCCTTGGACTGGACTGCACTACGCAACTGTCCCACTCTATAGCCTGCGCTATACTTTCTGCCAACCCTCAAGGGTCCCCGTCTGCTTTCGGGTCGCAATGTAGATGTCCCTCACTGCTTGCTGTCCTCACTGCCGCTATCAGGCACGATAACGCCGCCTTGCCCTCTACCGCTGCTGTACGCTGTATCGAGAGGCAGACCGCGAGAGACGCAGAGGGAGGGAACAGAGATCAACCGCATTCCACACGGGTTTCAGATCAATCTGCCCGTGCCACCACACCTCGAGCATCTCCCACCCCATCTCACAGCCATTCGGACGAAACACTCTTGACACAGCAGAGACGAGAGAGATCGTCGCAGTTGTTATTACTGTCCCTCTTGCACCGCTCAGACGGCCATTACGAGGCTTTTGCGGCACCCGTTGGTCTCCGTTTCGCTCTTCCCACATCTGCACCGCAAACTGGTACCAACCCGCACGACGCAGACAACTTGTACTCCAGCATCCGGTCGCGTGCCTTGCCAACAATCTGTATACTTCCGTCTTGTCCCTTCTCTCCAATCTCCAACTGTCCCCTCCCCCCCCTCCTACGACAAATTGCTTCTTGGCTCTCCCACTCGACTCGGCATTCTGGCATTGTGTAGCACCTTTTTACAGCCTCTATCCACCTTCTGAATATCTTGTGCGACTTATCGAAACCAGAGTCGGAAATCCGCTGGTCGGGCACGGTTTTTGAAACTGCTGCATTTGTTTCCACCCCTCTCGTATCTAGAGGGAAGAGGGCATATACACCCATCCGTACATACACACTGCCAGCATAATGGCCACGCTTTGCGCCACCAGGCCGGCAGCACTGTCCGAAAACAGGACGCCCACTCCACCTCCGCTACCCTCGATCAACACCTCCCAACGAGGCATTCCATCTGCAGTACCGAACAAACACATCCCATTCTGTTCGCCAGGACCACGGCCCTCGAGCCGTCAACTCGACACCCCACCCGCTTCTCCACCATCGCCATCGCAAGTCATAGAGACGGTCTCGCTGACGTACCCACCTGTCGGGTACACCAAGATCCTCAATGACCCACCGGTGTACTCGATAAGCGCCGCAAAGTTACAGCAGGCCCTTGACCATCTCGCCTCACAGCCGCTACCTTCGCCGAAGCAAGTCTTCCCCTGGTTGCATGGCCTACATGCAGACAATCAGGTCCAACTTGCCTTTCTCATCGCTAGGCGGAGATCACTTAGGAAGACCCCACGATGCATCCGTGGACTCACAATCGTCAAGGCAGGTCGAGACATCTCGCACAGCCGGCTGAAGGGTGCCGTCGCTCCAGAGGAGGTCATCCAATGCCCCAGGATAGTCAAGAGCAAGGAAGCCGACGAAGGCTGGGACTTCCTCGACCTCGACCCCAAAGATGGCTTCAGCGTCCGTAACTTCCAGATCCAGGCGGCTAAGATGGCGACCGTGAGCGACATTGTGGTATATGGCGACACCAAGACCCCAAAACAGAAGGTCGAGAAGCTGGCGAGGAGGATCGCAAAGGCGCAGGCGTCATGGCAGAAGAAGATGGATCCAACCCGGATGGACAGGCAGTTCAACACATTCGTCCTATCGGGTAAGTAGAGCCACACGTATGCTTCTCTGTGAGTTTGATGGCCATCGCTGACAATCATGCAGACGACTTCGACCTTATCGAGACGGACTATCCAGATCTCGTGTGTCTCGATTCTGAGGGATGCGTCACAAACAAGGTCATGGACTTCTTCCACCAGGAACGAGTCGAGATGAGCACCATGTCCGCTCCAACCCAGATTTCTCGCAATGTCTGGCTTGGGCCGACACCGGATCCATCACTTGGGCAGAGCGTCCACCTCCCAAACTCGCCGAAAGAGACGGACTTCGACATCATGATTGACGCCAATGACCTGGCGCAGGTGCCTGACGCTTCCGCCTTCAATTTCATTGAGGAATTGATCGAGAGACGGGACAATAAGGAGCTGGAAGGCAACTACATCCCTCAGCTGGATTTTCCAGGATCAGGCGCTATCCTCCCACCCACATGGTCACATGCTGAGGTAGATGGCCTTGTCGAGACTTGCGCGTGGATGTATCGCCAGGCCAACGGTACGGGAGAGAAGAAGAGGCGAGATAGCAAGATGGCACTTTCGTCCGATCAAGACGCGGACGGCGACTCGGTCATGCAAGATGACGAGACAGAGGATCCTCCCCAGAGAAAGATCCTTATCCATTGTCAGGATGGCTATACCGAGTCTTCCATGCTAGCTCTGGCATACTACATGTATGCCGAGTGCAAACCAGTCCACGACGCCTGGCTCGAGATGCATACCCAGAAAGGTCGCAACTTCTTCGCATACGGCTCTGATGTGTCCCTTCTGCGAGCAATCCAGCCGAGGCTGCTGCAGTCCTCGCCAAAGTACATTGGCGACGTAAGCCAGCTATGCCCAGCGGCTCCTGAATGGCTGGACAAGATGGACGGTAGCCTCCCAAGCAGGATACTGCCATACATGTATCTTGGCAACCTTGGCCATGCAAACAACCCTTCCCTGCTCAACGAGCTCGGTATCGGCCAGATACTGAGTGTCGGTGAGCCCATCAGTTGGAGTCGGGAGGTCGCGCAAGAGTGGTCGAAAGAGAACCTCCTCTACATCGACAAGGTCCAGGATAACGGTGTTGATCCACTGACCGAGGAGTTTGGGCGGTGCTTGGATTTCATCGGTAAGTCGTCGGTCCTGCCTCTGTCAATTGCATCCCACCCACTGACATTCCATACAGAAAACGGCCGTAAGCAAGGCAAGGCCACATTGGTTCACTGCCGTGTCGGTGTGTCAAGATCAGCGACCATCTGTATCGCCGAGGTCATGAACGAGCTCGGCCTGTCCTTCCCTCGAGCATACTGCTTCGTCCGCGCCAGGAGGCTGAACGTCATCATCCAGCCTCACCTCCGCTTCTCGTAAGTTCTTGCCTCTAATCCAAGCGGCCGTACCAGCCATGCTGACATCGTGATGCGCAGATACGAACTCCTCAAATGGGAAGAATTCCAATGCCAGAAGCGCGGCAAGCCTGTCCGCCGCGAGCTCGAATGGGCCACCATTGCCCGTGAGATCGCTGCCATGAACAAACCTTACTCGAAGCAGAACCAGTAACGTATGTGTTCTGGGCTCGCTCCACAACGACGATATGGACGAGGATCATGACACTGATGACATTGACGATACCGTCCACGCCCTAAACTTCTTCTCCTCAGCCCTTGAGCAGGGTCTGGGAATGTGCCGTGGTCTCTTCCCACCACGGCTCGGTGTGTCTTCCACCATCTCAGTGCGCTCCTTTTTTTTTTTTTTCTTTCTTTCAGACTCCAGCTCATGCTTCGCATCTTTCTTGTCACGACTGTACGACACACGAATATATCAGTTCGGCTAGGTTTTCACTGAATGCTTTGGAAGCCTAAAGGGGTTTTCTGTTATTTTCGACTAAATGAGTCGATCTGCGGGAGAACTCGAACTCCGGAATTGCTTGTTATGGATCTTTCAATTCTCAAGGGGAGATTGGAGATGGGAGATTGAACTGTCCTTACCAACGACAGAGCCAGGGGTCGTGTACGCTGTTACTACTGCTCATTCTTAATGGTTTTTCCCACGTTTTTGCTTCTGAGGGATCTGAAAGTAAAGGGTACATCTGGGCCTTCTGAATCTCAAACGGGAGTCGACTGGGAGCGTTGGGTTTTTGCCTTTTTTAAAACTTCCAATTGAAGATGGCTTCTCATGGCTCTCGCCATCTCTCATCCTCCCCTGCTATAATCTTGAATGTTACTGACCGACACACGAGAAACGCTAGAGAGATGTGAATTGTGCGAGCTGCGAATTAGACGTGTGGAAGTTTGGGGAGTTTTGGCCAATTTTGCCGACGTTTTACCCTAGTCTGGGGATAGTAGATGGTTCGCCCGTCGTGCTGTGGGCTTTGAGATACACGGCCAGCATCTCCAACCATACCCATTCTAAGAAAAGTATGTTACCTTACGAGTCTTCAATCCCAAAGCTCTTAAGATCTCGCCAAGATAGAGACCCCTTGCCTCAAAGCACCAAGATCCAATGCCAGCGTGGCCACCATACCGACGGCCAGATAGGACAGGCAAGGGTATGGCTCGAGCGGGCCATCCGTCCCGCTTCCGCCTGCCTATCGGCTTATCTTATCGCTTCATCACCCTTTCCTCCCGCTGTATCTAATCAAGGGTCCCCGTCATGGAATCATGTCCATCTGCCTGCATCTACCTTGCGCTGCTTGAGGCTTTAGGTGGATAGTACCGCCTCCCATGGAATAGAAGCTCTGTACACACCATCGCAAAACCCGACCTCGGCAGCCATGTCATCGTTCAACTCACGACACAGCCAGTCACGGTCTGCAGCCTCCTCGACGGTTACCGAGCCAAATGTTGACGCGTTCAGAAAAGACACAGCGATCGCCATGACGTCGCCAGTGGCGCATGCTGCACTGTAGGCCTCCATGGAGTCGGCGGCGGCGATGAGGCCGCTAGGATCGTCGCTGCCGAGGCGATAGTCGTAGTCGCTAGCATCTTCGCCGAAGATCGTGTCGTTGACATGGGAGAACCATCCAAACAAGCTGAGGTTATCTGGGTCAAGCTCATAGACCGGTCGCACGACTGGCTCGCTGACAGGTGCAGCGACCACAATCAATCTGTCCGGAAGGAGTACGATTGCAGCAAGAGACACGAGCATGGTTGTCTTCATTGTGAAATTTGGGTTCGTATCTGAACGGCTTTCGAGGTCGTCTGGAGTGGATTGTGTGATAGGCTAACGAAAGCAGAAGTGGAAGTGAAGAATAGGAGAGTACTCGTAGCAAATGCTGCCTTGTCTGAAGCTTCCCTGTCAAGGACGGGATGTTGCATGGCGTCTGTGTTAGCCTGTCGAAATAGTAAGTGCCGCTGTGACATCGAAAGGCTCAAACAGGATTACGACGGCGTCTCGATGAACAAGCGGCCCGGGCTGTGACATCCAGACCGAGCAACCAACTCCCAGTAGTGTGGGGCATAACCTCTGCCGTCTCATGGGAAGCTGGCACATCCTCGGCATGACTACATTGCTATTTCCGGGAGACTTCGTATTTGAAACGACCTGATGAGACTATTGGCTTGTCCATAGTAACGGGTACTACCTTCACATCCTGACGAGATCGAGTGTCTCGAAAGCAGACTACCAAAGCCGAGTCAGCGACCGACCATACCTATGAGGTAGCATGCGGTATCAATGGAGTTACTTCGGCTTCCATCTGGCTTTCTTTGCATCTTTCCGATATTGGCGCAGTCAAGTAGTAAGCGGCCCGAGGACTGAACGGTTCACAATGAGAGAATGCATGTCTGGTGACTGCAATGATGTCAATCCATGAGTCATCTGGGCCTCTCATTAGAAGCCTGAGGTTGGAAGCATACAGCTGCGTTCTACTGGCGGCGGGTGTTTTCATGACTGTTTCTTTGGGCTCCAGAATTAGCCTGCATGCTCAACCGTAACCCAGCCTTCATTAAAACAATACCAAGCCTAGGTTGAGCATCAGGCCGAATGTATAGTTATCCGATACTATGTCACGGCTAATACCATTGAACGATGTCTATGATATGTTGTATCAACGCTAAAGAGCTTCAACTTCAGCGATCCAGTTGATGTTGATATTGTGAGTATGCGACGAGTCGTAGTGTTGTTGTAGGTAGAAGGAGGTAGAAGTCATCTTTGACTTGATGGCCAAGCTTCACCGGCGCCGAAAAGCCAACCTCGGCAACCGTGTAGGCGAATAACAGCCTGAGCCGCCGTCATCGTTATCAGCACCCATTATCTACTCCCTCAGAACTCCCAATCTCTGCGATCGTTGAACCCTCTCTCCCCTCCCCGCAATCGATGCGCAGGCGCACCACCACCCAAAGCCCAACCCGCATTGCTATCCTGACACTGGTATCCCTCACCCTACTCGCACTGTTCTACATGACGCGGAATACGCCGCATCGCCCCGAGACACACAGCGCCAACCCCGCCGCCGCCGAAGCAGCGGGTAAGATGGGCTCGGTCGGAGAAGCAGTGGACGGCCTGCAGAAGAGGGTCTTGCGCGTCGCGGTGCTCGAGTGCGACGAGCCGGTCGGTAGGACAAAGGAGAAGTATGGCGGCTACGGGAATCTGTTCAAGGAGTTGCTACTGAAAGGCGCCGAGGAGGTCAAGGCCAAGGATGGAAAGAGAGGCCAAGTGCCTGAGCTCGAGGTGCTGAAGTACGATGTCGTACACCACGAGGTGTATCCGGCGCTGGAGGGGGTTGATGCTGTGCTTTTAAGTGGGAGCAGTGAGTCTTCATCTTCTCTGAACTATAGTGTGGTGAAGAGGTGGTCCAGAGGAAAGTCTGGTTCATTGGCGAAGATGATATCTGATACCTGGGGACAAAAAGGAGGACTAATGATTTGCTGATACGTAGCGCCCTCTTGCGGTGCCGCCGAATGAACAGAATTCAACTCCTTCGACAACGATCCATGGATACTCAAACTGGTAGAGTTTACCAAGAAGGTGCTGGCGCAGGACAGGGTCAGACTGATCGGTGTTTGCTTCGGGCACCAGATCATCGGCCGCGCGCTGGATGTAGAGGTCGGGAGGAGCGACAAAGGGTGGGAGGTCGCTGTGTGTGGCGTTGAGTTAACAGACAAGGGGAAAGAGCTGTTTGGTGTTGAGGAACTGGTTCGTTCTCCTCTCTTGAATCATTTACTGGGATATGTGTATGGCAATGTTGCTGACAAGAGTCCCAAATCCAGGCGATCCACCAGATGCACCGCGACATCGTCTACACGTATCCCAAGGGCATCGAACACCTGGGTTCTTCCCCCAGATGCGAAGTACAGGGCATGTACAGGGGCAAGACTGCCGCCCCCGGCCAGGCACGCTTGATCACAGTACAAGGGCATCCTGAATTCAGTGGAGACATCGAAGAGGAGTTGATCCAGAAGAGATACGGAATGGGCATCTTTGACGAAGCGATGTACAAGGACGCCATGTCGAGAGTGAGGAACCACCACGACGGAGTGCGGATTTCAGCTGCATTCATCAGGTTCCTGACGGAAGAGTAACGCTAAGTAACGAACAGACCAACATCTTACGCATCTACCGCGCGTTCGAGCATTTCCATCCCAAGTCTTGACAGGTAGAAGTTCCTCACATCCGACGGCAAGTCGTCGAATGCCTTGATGACTCTGTCTACATCTTTCCTCCCCTTCTCATACGCCGCCAAGTCCCTGTTGCCATACACATCCCTGCCTGCAGCATATGCTGCGCTCTTCAAGTTGCGAAAGAACACATTCACGGCGACGCTGAGCCCCCCAGTCGGTGCCGCGGTGTGCAGCCACAACGAAGGTATGAAGAGGATGTCGCCCGCCTCCAGCAAAGCTTCATGGGGTTGCGCCCTTGCAAGCCCTGGGTATCGAGCGAGAAGTTCTTGCTCGTGGTTCGGGTCCTCGCTGAACAGATCGATCGACGAGCTGGAGGCGCCAGCTTTGAAACCCAGTCGCGTGACGTCGGAAGGGGGGAATAGAAGCAGTCGCTTCCGGCCTTGGATTTGGCACAGCACGTTCGCCATCACATCGTAGTGGAGCCACATGGTGACAGGGCCTGAAATCCTGAGTGGGGAGCTGTGTGCGTTGTCCTGCACATAGGCCAGTTCGTCTGGTAGTCTGAAGTCTTGTGCAATTGAGGGGAAATCGTTGGCCAAAGTCGTGGGCTTCTCGCCGGGTGAATCCATGGATAGAGCACGCAAGTAGAGTCTGTCGCCCTGATGCTCGATTGCGTCGATGAAGGAGCTGAAGGACTGGGTCCTGTAGCTGAAATTCTTGGTTTGGAAATCCATTTTCTGGGTTGGTGAGCGGTGGACTACCACGGCGCGGTCAGCCCCGATATGGTCCTTGAGGTAGGTTGGAGTCCATGCTGCGGTGCAGGCACCGATGGAGTGGCCTGTGAGGATAACCGGCTTGCCCGTCTGTAGGATCTCTTCGAATTCTCGCTGGCTTGAGATGTGTCTCCGCTGGATTGACACCGGAGACGGATATGAGGCGTTACTGGCTGTTCCTTCTTCAAGCAGTGATTGCGATTGGGTATTTGGCAACTCTGACTTCGCCAATACGTGCCAGGCGGTCTCAAGCTCTTGGTTGGTTGTCAATACACAGCTAGTGTTCCAATACGTTCCAAATGAGAAGCAAGTAGCACCTCCTCCTAGCACAAGTAGGCCTTCATCTAGGCCGAGGATGTTGGTGCCTACAAGCATCGGTCTTGGGCCTCGCAAAGGTATCTTTGTTGTTGAGGTGATATCGATAATCTCGGTCTCCCGAGTCAACAGGTTGTCTGCTGTAACTCCCCCAATGAGTAGCAGTTTGCTCTTCCAAGTGACAAGCTGCGCTCCGAATCTTGCTAAAGTATGAGCAGGAGGTTCAAGGCGACTTTCCATCTCTATGTTCCATCCTTGTACCTTCAGCTTGCCATCAGGATTGAGAGCGAATCTTCGAGCATCACCACGCGTCTGCCCGCTCGTATCCATGCCCCCTATCATGACCCCCTCAAACCTGCCATGTATGTCTATGAATGAAGTTGCAGCAGCGCCGAACCGCGCAGAGATTAGAGCAGGATCATTGACTTGGCTTTCAACCTCGAGCGGTGTCCATCCTGTCTTAGCTGTCCAGATCAGCCAGGAGTCAAGTATCTGTCCTTTGCTGTTCTTCCCCCCAAACACCACCACCGCAGGATCGTTTGATACAGCTTCAAAGGGGACGGTGCAATGTCTGTAACGACCTTCAGGGAGATCTTGTACTTGTTTCCATTCCCCACTCTGGCGTAACCAGCAGGATGCACTCGCTTTTTCAGGTGAAGCCCTACCGCCAACAAATAATAGATCTGACGTATTTCCGATTCTTGTGATTGTGTGACACATAATGCCAAATCTTGTGGGTGGTCCATCGATTGGCGATTTGTTGCTGTACCTCACGTGAGTGGTACAATCATGCTCTCGTTCCTTGGTGCCTAGACCAGCGTGCAGGCCGATCGAGTCTGAACTTCCGTCCGCGCTAGATGGTATCAAGGCACCGAATCTGCGGTTTCTCTGAGGGCCATGCAACGCTCGCGAGAATAGCGGTGGACCAGATGTGCTTTTATCCTTAGAACTCTGAGAGGGCACTGCTGTCTCGTTTCCATTGTCAGTCACAACGTCGTATATACCTTCCCGCTTTGTTGCTATCATCAGAAAGTAATGGCTGCCAAAGAGCGCGAGCTCCTCCCATTCGTCAAAAGGCTCGATTGAATCAAGCCTTGCCCTCTCACCCAAGGAGACGAATGTCTCATCTCTCCATACTTCCCACAAAGTCCTGAGATCGATCCCGTTCCTAGGCCAACCAGCTTTCTCGAATCGACTCCGCATTTCACCCATTGTGCCAATCGCATTTAGCGGAGTTCGCAATTTCTGGAAGTGCGCTAACATTGTTTGGGCAAAAGGGTGGTCTGCACCATCTGGGAGATGCTGCTCAAGCAGACAGAACCGAACATCCTCGTATCTTGATGCCCACTCGAGGACTGACTGTGAGGCAGATCTTTCCATGTATGCGACGCTAACTTCAGCCACAAATAGTACTGCAACTGCGCAAGGCCCTTCGTTCAGCTTAAGTCGATCCTCGAGGACTTTCGAGAGAAGATCAAGATTGCGAAGATCACAGCCGATCGGTAAATAGTTTTCGCTGTCGGCCAGAAGACCAAGGCCTTGGAGAGGATTGTCAGATGCTGCTGGAGTAGCCTTCCTAAAAGAGGGAAGAAGTGATCTAAGTGCTTCGGTGTCTTCGATCATTCTGACTTTTCTCTCCATTAAAGGAGGATAGTCGACATCAACAAACATTGCCTCCTGGCAAATCTCTGGTTGCTTCCCAAGGAAAATCCAAGGGAGAGGGTCACTGATTGCGGACGCGTTAGCCAACTTGATCACCGATTTCCATAGTTTGATCAGAAGCCTGAGGCATCAGACCTACATACTAGCCACATCCAAGATTTATTATAACCTTTTTCTTGTCGCCAAGGTCTTCCATCAAGAACCGCCTAACGGTTTCGTCGACAGCTCGCATACGAAGCCAATATCCACGATTTATGAGTGGAGATCTTCGCTTGAATTTGTTGACAAAATATCTGAAGTACTCTGGCTCTCCAGCATAGTACAATTTCTCGACTGAGCGTTTCGATACGATGCTGCTATTGTTGGTGTCCATGATGAGGCCATCTCTACTGTCGATCTTGTTATGCTGTAGTTGCTTCTTAGCTTTCCTGGGTTTCGCCATATTGGCTTCCTTTGTACGTTGCGGTGTTGACCGCTGGAAAGCATGGATTGAGTCGTTTTCGAATGCCATTTTATGTCTGCTTTGTAAGGTGTTGCAAAGCAACGATGTCGGGTAAGTGCCCAGTGCTCTCAGACAGATAGCGATGTCAGAACGTGGCCATGCCAGGACAGATCAAGTTCCAAAACTTATTACTCTCAACTCTGAGAGCGATAATGCCCCTGGGATGTGAATGCCTGGCCCAGGAATAGTCGGTTGCCTCGAGTTTGCCTTATTGCTAATTTTTGCAAGGCGTTTGCGGAGCCTGCAGTCGGAATTTGCCGCCTGATGCCAATCCAAGAACTCGCATTGACTCAAGTCTAGCAATCTGTGTGATACCCAACACGCTGGTAGCAACAATGAATCTTAGATGAACGCTATACTTTCGCGTGGACCGCATTGACTGATACTTGAGCGAATGCAGCGCTGGTGCGACAGGGCATGGGGACGAGACGGCATATTTCCCATGCAGCTTCATACAGGATCCAAACCTTCACAACACACGATCATACCGTGCGACCGGCTTCGGCTTCCAACGAATAGTCGATTGGCTCATCGGTGTATTAAGCGCTCTCTCAATGTAGAGCAACGTAGGCGATGGCGCTGTTCAATCCGTGTCAACTGCCGGGCGGTCTCACTGCAAGGGGTCTGCGACTGATATCGTGCTCCTTCCACTTTCGCTCCGTTTACCACCATTGCTTTGTCTCACTTTCAATGTCTCAATCCAGCTTACGTAAATATAGTGATTGGTGTACACTCCCTTTCAGCAACGACGATGGCCCAATGGAGACTTCTCGATAAAGCCACCTCAATTTGACGTCTTTGACCGCCAGCCGTGCCACCGCTATTGGAAACAAAGGACGATGATGGGAGCTAATATCTTATGCTAAAAGGCCTTCTGAAGATTGAATATCATTTCGAATGTCAGCACCTCCAACGAGAGCTTAGAGTCTTGAGATACTATCGCAAGCGACATATTGCGCCTGGCACCATTACGGTCATCTATATCAGGATTCATTTCAAACCGCGAGCCATCTTAATCGAATAACAAGGGATTCAACAATGTCTCGTCTGGAGGCCTTAAACTCCCTCACGGCGGCAGAGGCGCCACCCAGCGACTTCGAAATCAAGATCAAACTACTGCTCCACCCAGCAGTCTTCGCCATGAACACCTGCCGCGCCCACCATAAATCAGCCCGCTACGCGCTCAAAGAAGGTCTAAAGCAAGCGGACGAGGCGCTGCATCTTGCCATCAAAGAAGGCGAGACCGCTCTCGCTGGGCGCTGTGCGTTCTATATCGCTATCATGGAGTACTGCTCCGTCCCTACACCGGTGGTGGAGTCGCTGCGCAAGTATGCGGGCGCCAGAGAGTCGATCGAAGGGTGGTTTACCTTTGCGGCCAGGCATACGACTAGCCGGTATAGGGAGAAGGACGAGGCGACGGCCTGGGTCGAGTTCATGCGTCAGGTTGGGGGTGTACATCGCGCCGCCGATGCAACGGGCGACGCTCCACCCTATAGTCCGCTTTCAGATTCTAGTCAGAGGTCCAGTAGGACTATCTTGAACCAGGACATTGGTCGCTTGGGTTTTGGTATATTGGAGGAAGAAGGAGAACATGAGGAAGATAGCGGATCGCTTGAGCATAAGGACCAGGCAGAGTCAAACCCTAGCGGCGACTCATCCAAACTCTTTACGTTCCACCAAGAAGGCATTATTGCGCGCCAAATGAGCGAGTTGGTCATTCCTGGGGGGCCCATTTGTCCTCCACCTCCATCACCAGGGCACCAAGTGCATAACGTATGATTGAGTGGGGGTATACCAAGAGGGACCGGTGACGGACCCTTTGCTACACGATTGTTTACCAACATGGCAACACAGTTTGAAATACTTTGGATAGTTGAGACACACAGCTGGTCATGGAATTTGAATAAGGCATTGGATCGTCAACGCCACAATTACGAGAGATCCAGAAGTGAAATTTGACTGTAAATTCATTCGTTTGAGGCCTACTTGGACTAACACACACTGCCCACGGGACGAGAACATAAAACACAGCTACAGTATCCATTGATACAATCTATGAATAACACTGTCGGGACCAATGGTCCTGACATTAGTAATAAGAGTTTTGCTTTTTTCTGTCTTTCGCCTTCATGTTTTGCAACCCCACACTCAAGCAAATTACAAGAACGCCGGCGCTATGCATCGCACATTTAAAATTCACATGTGTCTCTCATCTATCTCGTTCGAAGCATAATGACATATTCTCTGTTCAGTCAGAGCCCATGACTAGAGCCAACAACGCCATACGTACGAACATGCCGTACTTCATCTAGAGAAGGAAGTAAAGTCAGTATTTAGTCTAGCAAGTGTCAAGTGCGGAGTACAAAGCTCACCTGTCTGAAGTATGCAGCCCTTGGGTCGTCGTCAACCTCTTTGCTCAATTCCATGTTCCTGGGCAATGGGTGCATGACGATCATGCTCCTCTTCGCGTCCTTTAGGGTCTTGGAGCTGACGACGAGCTCATCTTTGACCTCTTCGTACAACTCCTTGTCCTCGAAGCGCTCCTTCTGCACGCGGGTGCAGTACAGGACATCGGTCTTGGCAACAATTTCTGGAGTGAGGCGGTCGGCCTCGAGGCCAAGCTGGCCTCGCTGCAGCAGAGTGGCACGGATTTTAGATGGCAAAGACAGCTGAGGGTGCGCTGCGAGCTGAACGGTTACGTTGTAGTGGCGCAGGAGCTCGCAAAGAGAGTGCACAGTGCGGCCGTACTTTAGGTCACCTGTGAAGGTGATGGTCAAGCCATTGACAGTACCAAGTTCCTCACGGATGGTGAAGAGGTCGAGGAAAGCTTGAGTTGGGTGCTCGCGAGAGCCATTGCCAGCGTTGATGATGGGGTGGTCAGCAGCCTTAGCAGCGATTTCAGCGCTGTCATTATCAGGGTGGCGTAGAACGATCGCGTCACCGTACTGATCGAGGGTACGGATAGTGTCATCAAGTGACTCTCCCTTCTTTGTGCTAGAGTGAGCTTCGTTGACGATAATGGTCTCACCACCGAGACGCTTCATAGCAGCATCAAAGCTGCAAGAGGTACGAGTTGATGGTTCAAAGAACATAAGACACAGGACTTTCCCTTTGAGTGTGTCGAGGCAGCCCTTGCGCTCGACGCCTAGACGCATCTCAGCAGCAACAGTGAGGAGCGTGTGCAACTGATCCTTGGAGAACTGCCTGACGGAGAGGACATCCTTGCCCTTGAATGGTGACTGCGCAAGCAATTTCTTGAGCAGCGAATCACCCTGAGGTTCAGGCAGGGATGTAGGTATGGAGAGAGCCTCGCTAAAGTCCTGGGCATCAACTTTACTAATGCCCATGTCGAAGCTCAGAGCAATCGCCTCGATCAAGAGCTTGGCGTTCTTGACATTAGTGACAAGAGGAGTTTGATAGTCGACAGCCATCCTGCGGGTCCGGTAACCCTTGCTCATGTAATTTGCTGGCCTTCTGAACTTGTTGCTGGAAGGAAGGTTAATGTACAAATCGATGAGGTTGTTGGCAAGTGCATGTGTCAGCGAGTATTCGTTTCGCTGGCCTTCATCTTGCAAAGCCTCTAAGAATTGCACATCAATGCCATGCTCTTCCAAGAAGTCTGTGGTACCAGCAGTAGCATAGATCTTGTACCCGAGCTTGAAAAGCTTCTGCACAGACGGTAACATCTCAAGTTTGTCTTTGTAAGAGCCAATCGAGAGCAAGATGTTTCTCTTTGGGAGCTTGAATCCAGTAGCAATCAAGCCCTTGAGATAAGCCTCGTATTTAGAGCGACCAAAGCAGGCGACTTCACCAGTCGAAGCCATCTCGACACCCATGACAGGATCTGCTCCTGAAAGACGCGAGAATGAAAACTGTGGTACCTTGACACCAACGTAGTCTGACGGGATCGAGACAGGTGGGTATTCAATTAGTGGCATGCCGCACATAGCCTTTGTTGCCATCTCAATCAGATCCACACCCATAACTTTCGAGACGAATGGGAACGATCTTGAAGCTCGCACGTTACACTCGATGACTTTAATCTCGTTGTCTTTAGCGATGAACTGAATGTTGTACGGGCCAGTGACATTGAGTGCATCGCCAATCTTGCGGGTTGCATCCTCAATTCTGCGAATGGTCTGTGGGTCCAAGTCCTGAGGAGGCAGGATCAGAGTCGCATCTCCAGAGTGCACACCGGCGTTCTCAACATGTTCAGAGACGAAATGGCCGATCATGGTACCGTTACGGGCAACAGCGTCCATCTCAATCTCCTTGGCTCCCTCAATGTATTTGGTGATGACGACAGGGTGGTCTTTCGAAACGTCCGCAGCTTGCGCAAGGTATGCTGCCAGATCGTGCTCTGAGTAGACTGTGTTCATGGCAGCTCCAGATAGTACGTACGATGGACGCACGAGCACTGGATACTTGACCTTATTACAGAAGACCTTGGCTTCCTCAGTGCTGGTCAACTCCTTCCACTCTGGCTGGTCAACCTTGATCCTGTCAAGCATGCGGGAGAACTTGTATCTGTTCTCAGCACTGTCGATCATCTCTGGTGAGGTACCGAAGATCTTCACGTTCGAACGGTACAATGGTAACGAGATGTTGTTTGGGGTCTGGCCACCCATGGAGAGGATGACACCGCTCGACCTCTCCAGGTGGTATATGTCGAGGACTGTCTCCAAGGTGATATTCTCGAAATATAAGCGATCAGCCTCGTCATAATCGGTGCTCACGGTCTCGGGGTTATACTAGAGAGTTGTTAGCATATTGCATACAATCTAAAGGAGGGCATGAATGGAGGAGAAAGTCTCGGGGGGCTCGGGAGACTGAGCATGTGAAGGGAGAAGTAGTACTTACGTTGACCATAACGGTCTTGTGGCCATTCTCGCGAAGCGTGCGTACAGTACGAACTGAGCACCAGTCGAACTCGACCGAGGAGCCAATACGGTAGACACCAGATCCGAGCACCATGACACCCTGGTCGTTGAAGGTGACGTCACTCTCCGAGCCATTGTATGTCATGTAGAGGTAGTTCGTGAAGGCGGGAAACTCGGCAGCGACAGTGTCAATCTGCTTGACGACTGGCGTAATGCCCGCCTCAAGTCTAGCACGCCTGACAGATCCCTCGTTGCTGCTCCAGAATTTCGCAAGTTGGCTATCGGAGAAACCAAGTTCCTTCGCCTGCCTGAAAAGGCCGTCAGTGATGCTATCGATGCTGTATGTCTTCATGGTCTTGCCGAAATCGCTGAGACCCTTCAACCTCGTCAAAAACCACCGGTCGATCTTGGTCATCTGGAAGATCTTCTCCACGTCGTAGCCGTTATGCATTGCGTTCGCCAGTGCAAACATGCGCTGATCGGAAGGCGTCTGGAGCTCGGTATCGATGTCGAGGGACATGAGCGCAGCAGTCTCATTGAAACCTTGATTGCTCGGGTCCACGGCTCTGATAGCCTTCTGGATGGCTTCTTCGAAAGTCCTGCCAATCGCCATCACTTCGCCAACACTCTTCATGGAGGAACCGAGGAGTGTCGAAACTCGAGTGAACTTCTTGAGATCCCATCTTGGAATCTTGACGACACAGTAGTCCAGGGATGGCTCGAAACATGCGCACGTCACCTTCGTGACGGTGTTCTTGATCTCGTTAAGAGGGATGTTCAAACCAAGCTTGGCTGCAATGAAAGCCAATGGGTAGCCCGTCGCCTTGGATGCCAAAGCAGACGAACGCGAAAGACGGGCATTGACCTCAATGATGCAGAACTCCCTGCTGTCTGGGTTGAGCGCATACTGAATGTTGCACTCACCAACGACTCCAAGATGTCTGATCACACGGGTTGCAGTCGTCCTCAGCATGTTGTAGTCCTCGTCAGAAAGTGTCTGAGACGGTGCAACGACAACTGAGTCACCAGTGTGAATACCGAGAGGATCAAAGTTCTCCATGTTGCAGACCGTGATGCAATTATCATGAGCGTCACGGACGACTTCGTATTCGATTTCTTTCCAGCCCTTCATACTGCGCTCGATGAGAATCTGTGGGCTAGCAGCAAAAGCCTTGTTACACAAATCTTTGAGTTGTGCCTCATTTTCAGCAAAACCAGAGCCGAGACCGCCCAGAGCGTAAGCAGCTCGTACGATGACAGGGTATCCGATTCCGCCCACAGCGTCCAAAGCCTCATTGAGGTTGTTGGCAGACTTGGACTTGGCACATGGTGCATTGATGGACTCCATGCTTCTCGCGAACATCTCACGATCTTCAGTGGTAATGATAGTATCAATTGGAGTTCCCAAGACCTTAACACCCAGCTCTTCAAACTCGTCCTTGAGCTGGATACCAACTTGAAGCGCGGTCTGGCCACCGAAGGTAACGTAAATGGCGTCTGGACGCTCCTGCTTGATGACCTTACGTACGAAGTCTGCGTTGACTGGCAAGAAGTACACTTTATCTGCGAGGCCCTTGGACGTTTGAATTGTCGCGATGTTAGGGTTGATAAGGATGGTGTAGATCCCCTCTTCCTTCAACGCCTTGATTGCCTGACTGCCTGAGTAGTCAAACTCACCGGCCTGGCCGATCGAAAGACCACCACTGCCCAGAACTAGTACTTTCTTGACGTTAACTCTAGGCTTTGCGGCGACGTTGTCTGCATGGTTGCCACCGGGGAAGGCGACTGGCTGGCGCATGACGCTTGGATCATCCAGTGACTTCTTGATTGTGTTGATGAAGACATCGAACAAGAACTCGGTATCGCGAGGACCAGGAGTGCTCTCAGGGTGAAATTGCACACTGAAGTATGGTCGGCTGACGTGTCGAATACCTTCGTTGCTGTGGTCGTTGGCATTAACGAAAAGCTCTGCCCAGTCCTTTTGAAGGGAGTGTGCATCGACAGCGTAACCGTGGTTTTGTGACGTGATGTAGCACTTTCCCGATATCATACTCGTGCATGGGATGTTGTGTCCACGGTTGCCGAATTTCATCTTCTGCGTCTTTGCACCAGCAGCACGAGCAAGGAGCTGGTGGCCCAAACAAATACCAAAGATTGGTGTCCGCGCCTCTTGAAGTGCAGCCTGGATATGCTTGACTGTGCTCTCCATCATGGCAGGGTCACCGGGACCGTTGGAGATGAAGAGGCCATCGTACTCTTTCCCAGCCAGTTCAGGGAAGTTATAATCCCATGGCACGACCTCGACTTCAACACCTCTTGAAACGAGACAGCGCAGCTGGTTGAATTTGAGACCGACATCGACACAGAGGACACGGACGGGTCTACCTGACGGATGCTTCAACGCAGTGGACGGTGATGGGTGGTAAACTTTTGGTTTTGATATCGAAACTATAGACACTAATCAGACAATGCTGTCTTGGACTACAGGGGAAAGTATGCTCACCATCAGCGACCAGATTCCGAACGTTTGGATCGTACCAATCGATCTCCTCGTAAATTGGCACTTCCTTCGTCCTTTGAGCTTGGCCATTGTGCTGGAAGTACCCGTCGCTTAGAGTTCCATTTGCTGCAGGTGTTCCATTCACAGCAGGTGTGAGAGGGCCATTGGGCGTCAACATGCCGCTGGGCATGAACGCAGGGTATGGGACACGTCTTATGCCCTTCTGCATGAGCAATCGGCCCAGCATGCTACCTTCCTCCCGTATCCGCTTTGTCAAAGCTCTGGTGTCCACGCCAGAGATGGCCGGGACATTCTGCTCTTTCAGCCATGCCCCTAACGAGGTCTTGGCTAGGTAATGTGAATAGTCCTCGCCGCTGTACGAAGCGACGACCAGGCCAGCAATGTGGATCTGAGAGGACTCGAAATGTGCTGGCAGCTCACCAAGCAAAGCATCCCTGTCCTCACGAGAGGGCACACCGTAGTTGCCGACGAGAGGGAAAGTGATAACTAGGATCTGCCCTCGGTAGGAAGGGTCGGTGATGCTCTCAGGGTAGCCCACCATACCAGTCTGAAAGACCAATTCTCCAGCGATGCTGCGCTGTGCACCAAAGCTTCGGCCTTCGCAGAAACGAATGGTCTCCTCCCCATGCTTCACCTCGAGAGCCATCATGCTCTCCTGCTCTTGGCCTACCATTTCCAAGAGATATTATTTCCTGCAATCAAATAATTATAGTTAAAGAAGGGACGGCAGGGATCAACTGGCAGATTGATGGAGGAAAAGAATCAAGAAGGACAACTCTCGGTCGAACCTGAGAAATTCTGGACCTGAGATTTTACCAGATATGGTCCGAGCGTCTAGATGCAAAAACTCCAAATCTTCAGCTGATTTGCGGGGCGCATGACGCAGGGCGGTGTACGATTGGATCTGATAGTAGATAACGTCTTCGCACATGCAGACTGCAGCTTCGTCACAAGCATGTATATCTTGTGCCTTGCTGGCAATTGGAAAGACGGTGAACATATGGACATCGCGTCATTTGCTGGAGGTTGATAGTCAGCGACCTTGTCCTTGTAGAGTGCTCCTCATCTCTTCCTTACGATTAAAACGATAGCATAGAATACATCTCTAGAGGAGAAAATCATTCCTCTTGCTCAGAATCTGTAATGATCTCATCCACCCTGAACAAGGAGTTCTATTTCCTTCTCCATCTACCGCCACGCGTACTTCCGTTCTCCTGCTCAGCTTGCACTTCTGCATCTGACTCCTCAGGGTCCGAATCTTGATCCGGCGGTGTGTGCTTGTATAGCAAGCTGAGGTTGCGACTGCTAGTACGCTCGCCAACAGTCCCTGCCTCATGTTCCCGTGACAGCGAGCGTTGGCTTCTTTCTACGCTTCGTGGCTCTGATCTTGCGCTGCCATAACTGGCGTTGGCTCTTCGGTTCAGAGTTCGGTTCCTTGTGAGCAGTCGCGAGCGTTCGTCCACTGTGCCCTCCCTGCTCCTAATGGCTCCCTCGTCGTCGGTATCGTCATGGTCCACTGCACCATCCCACCCTCCAGTGGCATCTTTGGCACTGTTATCTATTGCTCTGGAATTGAACCAGATAGCCATGGCCAACAGCACTCCTTGAAGAACTCCAGTGACAATGTATATCAGCCAGGTGCCCCATCCCTCCCATCCAACCCTCAGCCAGAGCGAAAGCGCGAACAGGAATGCGCCAGGAACCTGGATTATCATCGTCGCAATGCTCAAGCTCTTTACATCCTGTAATCGCCAGGTATAGTATATCTGCGGCAAGTACTGAACCGCGCTGAGAAGTCCAGCAAATGTACCAAGAATATTGGCCCAAACTTGAGTGTGTCGTGGGTAAGCACTGACAATGGCAAGAGAAGTGATCGAGACTACAAGCAAGGTAAGAAGGGTGACGCTGCCCACGATAAGTGCATCGCGCCGTTTTGGCGGCGTCGCGGGCGCAGTAGAGGTCAAAGAAGGCGTGGAAGATTCAAGAGAGGCAGCCGTAGTAGCAGGATTGGTGCCGGGAAAGAAGATGAGAAACAAGAAAACACTTTAAGGAGTCAGTTCAGTCTTGAGTTCCGTTGGTCGCGAGATGGTAGCATAATCGCTATGAGGGAAAGAGAACTCACATGAACATGAAGCATGCCCACTGCAATCCAATCTGGGCGATCCCCAATAAGGCACCAACGCATGCGCCAGCACTGATCTCACGACAGCAGCTCATGTCGGTCCTGCTTGAAGGTAGGACCAGTATGCAGCCTATAGCGGCAATACTGCCTAGGCCTCCAAGTAAAACCCACCATGGCGAAAGACCCTCACTGCTGCGTCGCGAAGCGATCTTCCAGTGCTGTGGCAAGTATGAAATCAAGATACCGACCAGAATGATGCTGGCTAGAGCTGTTGTCAAGGGATCCGGGTGCTGGAGGTCATGGCAGCGATGGCTAGTAGGAGTATTGAACATGTCGTCACCGGCGTTCTGAGGGAGCTTTGCGTCACTCATGGCCAGCATGTTATTCAGTGTGTCCCTTGGACGGCCGAGATTGATGCGATGTCGAGATCTGCAGCCAAACGACGCCTACTTGAATGAAAAGCGTGTTGCGGTTGTAGCCTCAAGGCATTTTGCGACGGCAAGGTGAAAATTGTTTCATATTCTAGAGCATTGCGAGGAGCTAGAAGGGTACAACAAAGTGTAGAAGCAGAAAGAAATTTGAGCGTAAGAGATGAATGACTGCGCCGATGTGTGGAGGGAAGACGCGATGGTTAGCACAAAGTCTAGGTAGGCAGCGCTCTGCTTCGACAAGGATAGTACAAGGTAAGACCAGGCAGGGGTTACAGCTCTCCCCGCAAAAGCCCAATGACTCGTGCCTGCAGATCTAGTTGCCTTAATTCAGCCTCATTCTCCATCTCACGTACAAAACCACACCAAACCACCAACATTCTTCAAGGGGCTGTGTCTCTTCCTGTGCGGACTTAGAGGCGGTCTTGGTGCGTGGAAGAACGTTGAGATTTTGAGGCCTGACGAGATGCGTGCAAGCTGAAATTGCCAAAGCAACGAGGGTCTGACATCTATGGACACAACAAGAACCCTACGTCTCGCAAGGAGCTTCTACGGTTAAGATGGCGTCAAGGTTCGATTTCGTGGATGACAAGAGAGTTTAGTCCAAGCACACGGGTTTCTGGGTATTCCGACAAAGACATGATATACATATCAGCACGTTCTCTTCCATATCGACGGTATAAGACCATCCACACTTGTCGTGGAGCTCTAACTACAGATCGCTCATCGAGATGCTTCAGTCTCATTTATATAGAGCAGGATACCACCAACGAAATTTCGGCCACAGTCGAAGGGTGTTAGTGGTGGCCAGCCAGCTGTGAAGAGGTGCTTCCAGCATTTACTCTGTTCAACCAATACCTCCAGCGCGAGGCTTTACGAAGGCGCACCAACGTACTGCACTGCCGCTCCTCTAATACGGCCATACTAGGATAGCATATTGACTATCATCTCAACACATCACGCCAAACAGCTAATGCTTGTTAAAACGCGGGCTAGGCGAAAAGTGAAAAGCACTTCCCACAATGAGCTTGAGCATCCTTCATTTGGTACACTGTCCGTCAAAAGTTCGACTATTGACTTGAAAGTTCGCCATTCCAGAAAGAGAGTACGTGAGTTTGCGCTCGCTCCTGTTTAGAAGTGTCTCCTTGTACCATGGCCTCCCTAGATCACTACATCTATCGCTCAAACATTGTGTTCAACATCACCACCACCGCACCATTCATTGCTGTATCGCGCAACTTTGAACAGCACACTACCGATCAAAAGAACGCCACAGGCGAAGGGAGGGCTTCGGTCTATAGATAATCTTGTAACCGAGCGTTCGTCGAAAATTCCCTAGCATTTGCATCACCGCCGCCGCTGCCTCGTCGAGCCAATCTAGTCGAAAGTATGAGCTCCTGCTTTAGAATGGTTGGTCCGCACCAGACATCAGCCATTGGGGTCATATTGTGGATATAAAGTAGCTCGCTCGGCAGGTGAATACAGTTCCTTCTCAAACTCAGCTTGGTCCTTACCTCACTAGAGGACCCAACAGTCATATCTCTATAGGCTCCATCTTGAGATTTGGCTGGTTCACTGTGGAATATTCAAGATGACGCGGGCAAACATCCAGCGAGGTGGCACAAAGTCAGAGCCGGCCTAAAAAGGCCAGTGAAGTGCTATACCTGTCAGTGTTGGTTGCGTAAGTGGCAGGTTCTATGGTTTGAATTCATGAAATCAACCCCTTAAGTCGAGTATTACTAGACGTGGTGTATATTCAGCAGCACTGTATAGGATAATCAGTAGTAACATGAGGCCATTGACAGCCAATGCTATGAACCATGTCCCATAGCCAAATACATTAAGCGCGTCAAGGCTGTCAGTCTTTGTGTACTTCCCAAACGTGTGCGATTCTAATTCCATTGGGAATCCAGAGAAACCCAGTTTTCGTACTCAAAACACAGCACGCAAAGCAATGGCTATTCGCTGTTCCTGAATGCTTCCAACGACAGAACCCTCCCGTACCCTATCCATCTTCTTGCTTTGCAGCCAGGAAAGCCCCAGTCTCTATGCCGAGCCTAGACCCCGCTTCCGAAAGCCCCTTAGTCGTTTCACGAACGTTTGATCATTGGATATCATATGACACTATGTATGTCCTCACCACAGTGTCTAATCGTTTCGACTGTTTCTGTATGATCAACTAACTGTGAGTCAGAAAGATCGAGTTGGGGTTTAGGAAAGGACGAAAAAAATAGGAATAGTCCTTGCGAGATTCGAACTCGCGACTTTCGCATTGCAAAGATAGCCATATGCCCTCGCGCGCGAGACATATAAGAACGACACGCTAGCCACTGCGTCAAAGGACTTCGAACTTCGGCTCTTAGATCACGTGTTTATGTAGTGTTGCTAAAATATAAAGCCTAAATTGTCTGGCGTACCAACATCAAACTCATCATCGCAACTGCGTATCAGTCTTATGGGTGGACTAGCAGTACTGATCTTGTTATCAATTCATTAGGTACCTCTCGTACCAGCTCTCGTGATGGGAAGTCATGAATGATCGACTCGGTCTTGAACAGAGAAGGTGCAGCGGCTGACAAGTTGTTCTTATTATCAGTCTCGTGCTGCGAGGGCATATGGCTGCCTTTGCTATGCGATGATATCCAGACTGCTGTTTTGGGTTTTTGTATCTCAACAACAGTAAGATGATCAATTTCTGCTGCAATGTTCCAGACACATGCGGAGGCTTTGATACCGCATAGAGCGAGATGGGACGATTATGAGAACGCCCAAAACTCACACCCCAAGACATATGCAATACACGGATATGATCAGTATGCAAGTCAAATAGTGATATAGGTGTATCCATTCAGATGTTATCAAGTCAGACTGTTCCCTCGCTGCCAGGCTCTGGCACCCAAATCTTCTCATAGTCTTGACTGCCTTTGCGTTCTGACAAGACTCACACTGCTGGGGTGACCATTCGGGGGTCCCTTAACCATCAACACGTAGTCTACCAGTTGTGGGGTCTGCGCTTAACAAGCATTGGTCGTCCCAAACTTGATCGAAGCAAAAGTATGTGCTTCACACGATGCAATCGAATGGCCCGGTAGAAGTCATGTTCCGGACCGCGAATCCGAGTTGTCGTGGAGGAATAGCCGACTTTCGCGTGGTAAGCTTATTGAGTGTCGAACGGGAGAGTGAGATGATGGCATTGCAGTTGAAGGAAAGTCAATTTTGAAGAACAGGCAGTACATGCTTGTCTTACCCCATACCTACAGTAGTCTGCCCTGATGTCGGCCCTTCCGAACATAGGGTCTTCCGGGTTGCGTGGGCGTGCGGCGAATGGTTATCCGCGGGTTTCGGTGGACGTCACAGGGCAAGCCGGTCAGAGGTCAGAAGCAGAGGGAGAGGAGGGAGCTTCAATCTCGGTAAAGAAACAATTCACGTCCCTTTTGTGTACCGAAACAAACACCTTGTTATCGCTTTTTCTCTGCCGGAATAACTCCACAACGACCCTCTTACCGCCATTCTCGCTGTTCTCTTTCCGCCTGGATTACTCTCCAACCCGTACCACGCCGCATAACTGGTATACGGAGCTGCAATCCCTACGCGCGTGGCTGGCATCAACTACCTAAAGCCATGAAACCGAGATAACCGATTCTGAAGCAAAAGCATGGATGGCGAGCCTCATGGCGAGACTCGGGCGGAACGAGAGGCGCGTGTGCGCGCATTATGGGAGAAACTAGACACGAAGAAGAAAGGCACTCTTGACCTTCCCGCCCTGAAGAATGGCCTGAACAAGCTCGATCACCGTAGGCAGCTTTCACCTGAACCTCAAAAGCCTCCGCTAGGCTCCACTAAGGAGTCTTTGTGAATTTACTGACCATCCTCTAGCCCTCAAGGATGCCGATACTCTAATTCATGAAGTCCTCGACACTGCGGACATCAATCATGATGGCAAGATCTCCTATGACGAGTTCTGCAAGTTTGTCGCGCACACCGAAGATGAGCTCTGGAAGCTCTTCAATAACATCGACCGCGACCATAGTGGTGAGCTCGACAAGGAGGAACTATCTAGCGCCTTCGAGGCCGCTGGAGTCAAGGTACAAAGGGACAGGCTAGATCGTTTCTTTGGATACATTGATAAGGACCATAACGGAACCATCAGCTTTGCCGAATGGAGAGGTCTGTACCACGTTCGACCACCATGTAGCGCTTCGCATGCTGACCTTATGCACCTTGCAGACTTTCTCCTCTTCATCCCTCCATCTGCACTCGGCATGAAGGCGGTGTTGTCATACTATCAGAACGCAGTGCGGGTATCATCTGAGGGTGACGTGCATCTGAGTGACCAGGCACTGAACAGCTTCGGTACGACAAACTCCTCTTCCTCCTTCTCCTCCTTTCTTGCCCGCTTCTTCTTTGGCGCAATACTCCAGCTTGTCAAACCACTTTCTCCTCGACTTGAGACACCATGGGAACAGCAGCGGATAGAGGGAAGAGACTACATCGGCGATTTCCAAGATGGAGGAGAAATACAGCAAGATCTCGCTGTCGCCGCATACACACCCTCCACTGGAGTCATGTATGCGGCAGGGGGAGAAGGCGAGGAGTTGATTCAAAATGAAGACCCACATATTCCAATCAAGCCAGCGCGCCGGAAACCAATTCCATCACAATCAAAGCCGTCATCGGTCGATGGTTCACAAGTCGAGGAGGAGGAAGAAGAAGGAGAGGAAAAGGTAGGACTCACGCTGACGGACTTGATCCCAAATCCAGGCTACTTCGTTGCCGGTGGTGTATCTGGCATCACGTCTCGTACGGTGACAGCACCGCTCGATAGACTGAAAGTCTACCTGATCGCGCAGACGGGTACGGCTTCAGAAGCTGTTTCGGCAGCTAAATCGGGCGCGGCGGTGAAGGCGACGAAGCATGGCATGCAATCCCTGATAGGTGCTTGTCAAGAACTCTGGGCAGCCGGTGGCATGAGGAGCTTGTTTGCAGGTACGCTTTGCCTTTATGCAGCTGGCCCACTCTGGCTCTGCGCATTCGATATTGCGCCACTTACTGACTTTAGTACAATACGATAGGCAACGGCATCAATGTGATTAAGGTCATGCCGGAATCTGCAGTCAAATTCGGCTCGTACGAGGCTGCCAAGCGTGCTGTAGCCAAGGTCGAAGGTCATGGTGACCCGTCGCACATCAACAATGTCAGCCAATTCGTATCAGGAGGTGTTGCCGGCATGATATCTCAAGCAGTCGTCTACCCATTGGATACACTCAAATTCCGTATGCAATGTGAGACAGTCCCTGGTGGCGAGCACGGCAACCGACTTCTACTACACACAGCCCAGAAGATGTGGGCGCGCAACGGTATCTTTTCTTTCTACCGAGGTTTGCCTATGGGTCTCGTTGGCATGTTCCCCTACGCCGCTATCGACCTAGGCACTTTCGAGGCATTGAAGCGCTACACGGTCAGCCGAAGGATGGAGAAGTATGGGATCAAGAACGAACAGGATGCACTACCTGGCAACTTCACATTGGCACTCATGGGTGGCTTCAGCGGTGCTATCGGTGCTAGTATCGTGTATCCGCTCAATCTGCTAAGAACTAGACTGCAGAGTCAAGGCACCGCTTCGCACCCCAGGACCTATACCGGCATCATCGATGTGACAAGGCAGACTATCAAGGGTGAGGGAGTGAGAGGTTTGTTCAAGGGCTTGACGCCAAATTTGCTCAAAGTGGTACCTGCCGTCAGCATCACCTACGTTGTCTATGAGAATTGCAAGAAGGCCTTGCAGCTGCACTGAGCGACAGCTGCCAGGATACCCTATCGTGATGATCAAGCGCTTTAGAGGACTTAGCCCACAACTCGATCGAACAGGTGCGTAGCCTGGGATGATTTCCTTTGTAACCTCTGGCATGCGAGCAAGAGCTGTGTTTACTTTTCATAGCCTTCGCATGAATAATCACGACATGTCTACCGTCTTCCTTTCTTCGTTCCAACCTACAGGATAACTGCATGCCCCAATGCAGCTGAAGTATAACGATGCAGAATATAGCAGTCGATATTCAAGACAAAGCCACCCCCCCCAATGCACCGCTCCTTTGTGGAGAGAACCTTCACCACTCGTGCAAACAAGGCAACTCGGCTTTGTCTTTAGCACCCAAAAACCGCACTCCGGCCTTTCAAAAGAAGGGTTCCCATCCTGCGCCCTATGCCCTTTGACAACCAACAAAAGAGATGTTCTAAAGACATTGTCACTAGCCTTTCCGAGAGAAGCAATCTTGGAAGCATGATAGCGGTCAAACATTGCAGCTTCATGGAGGAGGCGGCTGAAGTGGTAATACTGATATTTGCTACGGCCACCCTTCCTGTTGTTCTATCTCCCTCTGACCTATATATTGTATTTTGGTACTGACAAGTATTTCCGTTCCTGCTTTACCGTCATATGATCTCTGCCTTCGAGTTTAGCATATCTGCCGTGATTTACAGCGTGTTCCGTGAGGCCGGTCCTCATTTCCTGTAAGGTCTACTTTCAAGGTCTTATAATTGATACGGCAGCGTACCTGGATTGAAGAGAACATGCTACAAGACAACAGCCAGCAAGGTGAGAAGAATGTCGGTCTCCTTGCGTCACGATGGGCGAAAACTACGCAGCAGTTAGTACCGCACGCAGAAGAGCACCATATCGAAACGATTCCAGATAAGAACGCCAACCCATTCAAATCACAGGCACATTCAGAAGCTGCGGATGTCGAACAGACGCAGGATCAGAAAGAACCAGGCCAGGACGAAATTGCCAGGGCTCGCGCGCCAAGTCCGCAAGCTGTTGGTGGAAGTCCGATTGAAGAAAAAGGCAATCCTATCACCAATGATTATCGAGACATCGGCCATACTCTAAAACCTGGAGAATATGAGGCGACACCCACATATATTGGTCGCCGCTTCATTCGTTATGCATCTGGCGATCTGGTAAGGCGCGACGCCAGACGCCTCTCCAACTCGAGAAGTAGGTCTAGGAATAGGACTGGAAGGCGTTTAGGTGGGAATGGAAAAGAAGAGCAGTATCTCAGTAGGCGTCATACTGGTTTCTTGCCTGAGCAGGCTGATGACATTGCTGAGTTCGATGCGAACAGAGGCCGGAGACGGGAGGAAGAGCATGTGGGAGGCGATGACTATGAGTACGGGTATGAGGATGAAGAGGAGCACATCGTTCAAGATGAGGTCTCCATAGATCTGACAATCGAGGCTGCTGTGGAGCGATCTCGCTCTTTTGAAGAAACTTGTTTTGAGCCAGGTGCTCATCTGAGTCGGGTGGTCATCAGAACGCCCACTCGATCGACGGACTCACCGGATGTCGATATGATAGAACGAAGTTCCGTTACTACATCATTCAACAACGAGGCCATAGCAGATAATGACGAAACATCACCTAGCCTCGTGTCACAAGTTGCCCCTGGAGAAGACGATAACCAAAGGGACTCGGAGTCATCGCTCTTCACATCCTCTTATTCTTGCTGCCCGGTGAACTTGCCACCACCGCAACGAAAGTTGTCAGAAGACTCGACGACTGGCATGAGCAACGCCATAGCCGCCGAACTTATCAAAGCCTGGCGTAATGCAGTAGGTTGGTCCAGCAAAGACTTCAGGAAAGGCGCCAGCGCAGGCGAATCTCTGCAAAACAAGAGAGTAGACTTTGTGATGCAACAGGAAGACGACTTTTACGGCCAGGGATCTTATGGAAGGAGAGCTTCGGAAGGCTTCATCCAACGGATCAAGGACACGCCAAGGTACAGAGAACGTCTCGAATTGCGTTTGCACGAGCACAAGATGACTGCAATTGAGGCGAAGAATGACTTGGAACTTGCAGAAGGCGACCTCGTGGCTGCGATCCGGGAAGCTGACGGCCAACGTTGCGAGGCGGATGGGCAGCGCAGACGGGTGCAGGCGCTGCGTGAGCAGAATAACAGACTCAATTATCAGGTTGCGGCTGAGCGCGAGAGAGCCAACAGAGACAGCCAGATTGCTATGCTAGCCCGGAGGCGTGCGAAAGGCGAGCTCCATTTCTGGCAGCATTATGTTGATAGTGGTACGCAAACTGTGCAACCTGACGAATCTGCTGGATCTAGTTATGGTGAAGTCCCCGATACCGATAAGGGTGATGACTTATCTCTACAGCCTCTCTGGTCCAAGATCGATTGTGATATGCAGAGTGAGCTGCCATATCCCAATCCACAGCCTGATGCGTGGGGAAAACGTCGGATACCACGGCGTGCAAGTGCTCCTTCTCGGTTTCGGCTCCGTATGGTTCGACTCGAGAAAGGTGATAAGGATGAATACAAAAATGAGACGCATGGCGGAGATGCAGATAACGGCGGCTCTAGCGATGGCGACTCTGACGAAAGTTCTGATAGTGTTACGGGTACCAATGTCAGATTGGAACCTGATATACAGCTCTTGCATCCAGCCAACCTGGTGTCCGCGGACTACGAGCGATGGCCGACACACCTGAGAGCAGACACCGCAGCCGAGATCATCAGAACCGCGACTGGCAGAGATGTGTCAAAGATAGTTGAAGACACCGAAGAAACCTCGCACCGCGATCTGATCGTATACGGGCTATTGCATTCTGGCAAAATTACTTTTGCATCCCTTTTTGTTCAACTGCAATCGATCGGACTTGCTTTCGACCCAATTCTGCTAGCGAAGAACCTCATTCAGAAAGGTTTGACGGTCAACCCTGAGGTGTTGTTCGTAGCAGGCGAATACAATGACCCTTGTAATGTCAAGCTAGGATCTTTATTGGAAACTATCATATGGCTGAAGCAAGACTTGGTCGACGCATACAAGGAGACTGACCAATGGTCATATGACAATGGGCTGCCAGTGAGACTGATGCACTTTAGCAACAGGACCAAAGACGGCAATGACAACGAGGCAAGATTGCAGAACACGATCAAGGAGTTGAAGCAAAAACTTTTCACGGCTGAAAAAGAGCTTGACGAGCGTAAGTCGCTAGAGGTGCGGCAATGGGCAGATGCACAAAAAGTGAAACTGTTGCGAGCGAATGATCAGGGGCTATCTGCTCAGACTAGGGCGCAGCCTGAAAAATCACATGCAACGATGCTGCAAGAAACACAGCGACAGCACGTGGACTGGCCACAGTTTACCGGATTCACTGCAGAACGCGATGACGCTTTAAAAGACATCGCTGAAAGAACCAAATCGTTCGAGGAGACTTTCGACCTTCGCTTATCAGAATACGATCCAGACATGCTCCGGTTCTTCAAAGGTGACAGCGACACGACCAAGCAGGTCAAGGACCTGGATAAGAAGCTCCTGCAGAGCAATGCCCACATACAGGAGCTTCAGGCCGAGCGTAACGACCTCACCATTAAAGTACGCGACCTGTCTACTCAGTTCAACTCACTCAAGGGTGACAACGAGAATCTTTCAGCCCAGCTCACCGAGAAAGACGAGTTCCACCGCAGCGACCGCGAGGACCTAGTCGATAAGATTGACAAGCTAGAGAACGAGAATACAGAGCTGAACGACTGCATTAAAGGACTCGAGGTGCTTCTCACGGCCAGTCAAGCCATGTCGACCAAAGCGAACGACCAGCTCGCGATTGCGCTCTCCGAGCGCATATCCCTGAAGACCAAGAACAAGACTTTCAAGCGAGACATCCGCATCCTAGAAGAGCAACTCAGAGCCGCCAACCTTTCTTCCCCCTTGAGCCCCACTACTCCTGGCTTCGAGAACGCGGAAACCATCATCACCTCTCTCCAAGAAGGCTTGGACCGCCATCACAGGTCCGCGAAGGAGGCTGAGAAGTTCCTTGAGGGGATCAGATCTGGGCGCCGCGAACCCTCGCCTTCACCCCCCCGCCTGTACAAGAACAAGCTGCAGTATAGCCCGGAAAGGGTCCGGCAGGAGCGGGACTGGGAGCGCGTGAAGCAGATCATTGCACTAGGGAGGGACGAAGGCACGAAGGAGATCTGGAAGTTCTTACAAGAAAAGGAGGCGCGTGGGGAGCCGCCAATCTAAGCACGTGTGGACATCTCAAATGGCATATTGACGGATCGATGGACCCACGAATGATATGTCAGAGGAAGAACGTCGAGCGTGGTTAGCTGTGCGAAAGAAATTAGTAGAGGTAATGCTTACATAGCATGCTATACGTTTAACAGAGCATGCTACTGGCTCTCTCATCTACGTGAACACAAGCAAACGAGTAAAATGCCTTCGGTTGTTTTGAGGCGTTTCTTCAGGTTTTAGTACACATGACCAAGACATATAGTCACAGTTTCCACCTTGTTTTCCCCCTTACTCTGTCAGAACACACATGCTTAGACCCCATTATTCCGACCCCCAAATGCACATGCCACGTCCCTCCACACAACGAAGCGATGGAATATGCATACAACCGGCCCCTGCAGCCCACCAGCCTCCCAAAGGAGAGACATGATGCCAATAGAAATCGGAATGCGAACTCCCACCTAAAACGCCATTGAAGCTCCACAAAGGACCAAACCATCTTGCCGCCTTCGATATCCAGCTTTCTCCCTCTCCATCATCGCCTGGCCGCCACTTTCTCTACTCCAGCCCCCTCACCGCCCCCAAGCGCGAAACTGTCTGCGAACTGCTTGCCTCTATATCAAAGGAGCCGCTGTCCCCTCCAAGGACACACACACACACCGCACGCCACGTCACGCACAGTACACACGCCCTCTAACTCTTGATTCAGAGGGCGGGGTGAATGTGAGTGAGTGGGTGGGTGGATGGGTGTGGGAGGGAACGTTCCGGGTCAGCTAATGCGCGAGCTTCTCAGAAGGATGGCGAAAGATTATGGGGGAGATATGCTTTGAGTAGTGGTAGTGACGGTGGAGGTGGTGGTAGTGGTAGTGATATACGTGAGGTCTTGTTTTGTTGATGGATCATGTTATGTTTTGGATTGTTTGTTTCTTGGATATGCTGTTCTTCTCTGTAAAAAAGGTACAGGTACAGGTACAGACTTTTTTCTTCCAATGCCCAAAGTAAAGGAGGTAGGGGGGACGATGTGGAGGAACATGATAGATGAAGAATACACAAGCGGAATGTTGTCGCAAGGATAAGAAGGAGAACAGACACCGTAATAGCCGTCATATGTCATACTTACACAGCATCCGCTTCCTCCTGGACTTTCTTCTTTGCCGCCTCCGCTGCGTTCTTGGCTGCGTTCTTCTCCTGGGGCTGGCTTGCGTCGCTGCCGGCTTCGATCTTGGTCTCTTTCTTGGTCTCTTTCTTGGCCTCTCCTTCTGGCTGCGCCTCCTTCTTCGGCTTCTGCTGTGCCTCAGTGATCTCTTGCAGTGCAGCCTTGTCCTTCTCCCATTGGGAGCCGGCGTTGTCGAACTGCTTGTTGATCTGATCCATGCGTTCTTGCTTCGCCTTCTCCTCTTCCTCCCGCTGCTTGCGCTCACGCTCCATTTCCTCCATATGCCGGATGTCGTCAACGGAGGGTTCGTACAAGTGCCAGATCGTGTAGTGGGGAAGGCCGACGACGGAGTAGCCCATACGCTTGGCCATCTGTGATAAGGAGAAACTGTCAGCCGAGTGGTGGGAGCCACGATAATCTACAGATGTAACCTACCTTTCCAAAACCTTCCGTCTCAGCGTGCTTCTCAAACGAGAAAGCTGGGAAGTGGACACCGGTTCTGAACACCTTTGCCTTGGCAAGGATGGACACACCACCAACTCCATCAATCTCCATCTCCATATCTGGGTCGCCATATGGGTCGCGCAGGTAGGCAAGATGAGGTCTCCAGGTAGCGTACTCGGCATAACCCTCGACAATAACGGCGTCCTCGTCTAGAGTGTCTGCCAATGCTAATGCGGTCTCGGATTCCTGCCAAGAGTTCAGATCGTAGGGTTGTTCGCCGCCCAGCCAGTCAGGGAGGGGACGCCAGACGTCTGTAAATTGGTATTGTCAGCCACTTTCTCCATGCTTGCTGTTGAGGACCTCCGAGGCCAGGTAAGGACATACTGGGCACAATGACGTCTTTGTTATGTCTCATCAAGTCCTCCAAAATAGTGAAAGGTGCAGTTTCAACATCTACATCTCTCCAATAGACCCAGCTGTGTGTGGGTCTCAATGCTGCACTCAATAGCCAATTCCTTGCCTGAGCCATGCTTTTCCTCCTGCTTGCCTGGGCAGCGAATCCGTGTCTACTCTCAACATCCTGGTTAACCTTCTGTCCGAAGTCCTTCTGGATGACACTGATCTCGCCAAATGCCTGCTTAGGGTCCGGCTGTGCCTGCAGTTGTTCCAGCAGGTCGCTAAGCAAAGGAATGGTGTTGTCCTTACTGTCACCAACCAGGAAGGCAAGGTCGATAAGCCCATGTGGGTAGGTAAGGTTCTTGAGATGTGAGAAGAACATCGGAAGATGCTGTGCAGCATCACGTAGAGGTGCACAGAGGAGGATGCGCTCCTCGCGTTCCCAACCTCGAGCTGTTCCGCCGACGTTCGAGAGGTCGTAGTATCGTACTGTTTCTATTTGGAAGTCATCGCTGGAGGCGAGCAGGCCGAAGGAGAAGAGGCCAGGAAGGCGAAAGGAAGGGAAGATCCACATCAGGATGAGGACGAGGATGGTTACAACGCCGCCGACTCGAAGAAACATCCCGCGTCGTTGGCGGAAGGCGTTTCTTGAGCGTGGCTGGTATCTGTGATAGACAGCATGTCAGTACAACTGCCTCGACGTTGTCATTATCCAGAGGGCAAAATCTAGTTGTGTGCTTTCTTCTGTTCCATCTCTTTCATGATGCCCTGAGCTCTCAGGTGCGAGACCAACATACTTGTCATATTTGTGCGGCGTGATGGAGAAGGCATTCTGCTTGGATGAAGCAAAGCCAGTAGGTCCTGGGGTGTGGCCATTTGCGTAGCCGTGGCGATTCATCTTCTCCTGCTGAGCCGAAGAGGCATGGAAGGGTAACATTTGCCAGCGCGGACGCGCCCTGTCTCGTTATTGAATGGCAAAGCACAGCCCCGTAGCCTCTGTCCTACAAGAACTGGCCCTGTGAGATGGTGTGGTGGGCTTTGGTGAGCGTAGCGGTGCTCAAGATCAGCCGTAGGTGTAACGATGTATTATGCCAGGTTGCGGTTGTGCCCGTCGAACCTGGGCCCGGGGGAGTGAGGTGTCGCGGAAGTTCCTGAAACGCTGCCTGCACTACAACTCTCTAATGCGGAGGAGAGGGGTGGACGGAGTGGAGTAGACTGTGAAAGGATATGCAGACAAATCAATGCCGCAAAACTTTTTACTCTTTCCTGAGACGGCGATGCGAGGTGCAGTGCATGCGGTGACGATGGATTTCGGGCGTGGATGGGTATGTATACGAGGGAGTGGAATATAGAGCAGACCGGAAGCAGGGTAGCGAGTTGCGTCAACCCTAATTTAGGACTTGATTCACTCCAGCCAAGGAGGCATTCCCCCAACAACTATCTACATTAACTGAAGGTGACATCCTCGTATCAGGATTGCTGGCACATTGGTCGGCTATTAGAAGGTGGCTTAGAAAGATTGAGCCTAATTCTATGTTTTACTAGAAATCTTGCAGCAAAGCCTGAGGTATTCCTGATGATAACATCCTGTTCTATGCAAAAACGACGCGAATGCTATGGACAAGGGTCTACAGGAGGATTTACCTGGGGCTAGTCCACTTGCGCCAGATCCTGAAACACCATCCTTCTCTCGGTCTTGGCAGTGAGTTTTGCACGACGATTGAAATCGTCTGTACCAACGGCTGGTGGGGATGGCAAGATAGGCATAATGTAGCTTTCGAACAGGCTCAAATCTACCACAAATGGAGCTCATACCTGACCTTGACAGCCAGTGCTCACCTCACTGTTATCTCCCCATGATACTTGCTAGTATGACGCTTTGGATGGACTCTCGGATCCTGAGTGAACAAGTCAGCCTCCAGCACTTGTCACGAAAACACACGATGCTGCTTGTCTGGCAAGGGTAAATGTGAAAAGATCAGAAAAGCCGGTTTTACGCATGCCCACCCACCGGCACCTCGCCTCCATAGTCCAAGACGAACCATGACGGTCCGGTGCTCTGAAATCGCTGCCACTGATGGCTGCAGAGAACTGCGACCGTCAAGAGACAACATCTCCACAACCGTCGTCCCATCCGAGCCGCGAGGCATCGAACGATCGGGTATAGGGAGTGCGACTCGGCGGGTTTGGCTGCCCTTTGAGAGGCTCGTTGAATGGATAGACTAGGTGTCATCAAGTTGAGGGGAGAGAAGCTTATTAAATGGATCCAACTTACTCCACTGCTGGGCTAAGATCGTGTAGGATGTGGCATGTAAGCTCTGTAAAGCTCACGATGGGTGTCTGTGATTGCCATGCAATGTCAGCTTTGAGCTCATCAGAAGTCAATTATGCATTTGATAGAGGCCGGAAGATTGAAACAGATCAGT
Organism: Polychaeton citri CBS 116435; assembly: GCA_010093785.1. NCBI lineage: Eukaryota > Fungi > Ascomycota > Dothideomycetes > Capnodiales > Capnodiaceae > Polychaeton > Polychaeton citri. The sequence continues at coordinate 105,692 of MU003812.1, forward strand.
CAAAGGTAAGCATGGTAGTAAATTATCAACAGTATAATTCAGTAGCAGAACTGTAAATTGAAACCGATCATCATTGTAGTGCGAAAGGAGCAGATATAGTATGGGCAGCGTACCTTTCGCAAGTGTGATTTTCAAGATTCTCTGTTTTAGTCAGTCTAAACATAGGTTAGGCGGGTTGGTTGTGAGCTCTGAAATGACAACTCGGCGACTCGAATACTTCTAGGTGTCTTGGCTAGTGTGAGGTTTCTGCTACGTGACCTACATCTTGGGTAGCTAATCTTGTCGGGCAAGGGACTATAGACGCGTTAGCCACAGCTCTTGAAAGAGTATTCAGACGCATTCGTCGATGAAGGGGTTGAAATCAGATGGTGATGCATGTTGTGTTCTTGGATCATGAATTGTCTCCAGAACGAAGTGTGATGGTATCATCGCGTGAGGGTATAGAGGTTTCTGACAGAACACGACACACTTACCAGTCATCAAACAGACCTTGAGACTTCAGACCGGTCAATGTCAAGTCTCAAGGCCCTCACTCAGGCCCAAGGTATAGGAACCTGGGCAGCCACCCATTCCCTCAAGACTTCCACCCTAGGTAAGACACGGCTGTGAAAGGAGAGCCCGAGCCATCCAAGTCAGACTTAAAACACCGTATGTTGACGGTAATTTCAACCGTGTGCCGTAGTCGTAGGAGGTCAGCATCCCCTTCGTAGATTGGTAACGATAAGGTATCGAGATTTATACGGTCAGGATCATGCCCGTCCAACGCCGCAAGAAAATATACGAACTCGCACGTGCCACCAACGCGAAATCTTGGCAGAGCACTTTGAGTCTTTGCAGAGGGAGTGGGTGACTCGCATTTACTCTGACTTTCTTCTCCTCTCCATCTGCCCTCGCCTGCTCTCTTCTATCATCTTCAACACTTGAAGTCAGCCTGACACTATCACAGTTGAAGATCTGAGAGGCCCAGGGCAGGACGGAAGACATTCAAAAGGTCAGCCACACAATCCTCATTTCCCTCATTTGCACATTCCACCCCAAACCAACTCAAAGGATTAAATCAACATTAATTATTCAATCTGTCAATCCCCTGAGGCATTTCAAAATGCTGTTGACGAGAAAAATGCTATGCTCTTTATGACTTATTTACAAACAAATCCGTGCCTCCATAACATTTTTGGGATTTAAGCATCTTTTGCATCTGCTAACAGACGCCAAAGTGAAGACGGATAGCTCTGCAGAATCTAGACAATACCAGTACCTCTGTCTCCAATACAGCCATGGCTGCTTCTTCTTCCACCTCTCAAGACCAAGTTGCTTCCTCTCAGAATATTTCTATCCCATTTCCTATCTTCACTTTAGCCTCCAAGTATCTTCTTTACGACATCAACACTATCACGTACACTCGCGCCATCCACAACATATCTGGCGTGTTGATCGGCTCCCTGCCTCAGGCTCCCCAACAGAACGTCTTCCTCGGCATTCCACTCGAGCTTATGCCTGAAGAGGCTCGTCTACTAGTCGAGAAGGGTGTAGCGTATATTGTCGACGACGTCAAGGCACATAAAACGGGTTACCTCGCTAGAGATGGCCTAGAAGAGGGCGAGCGAAAGGCTTTTCAGCTTGCATTAAGGAAGCAGGGGCAAAGCGCTGCAAAGGAAGTCAACAAAAGAAGCGATGAAAGGAAGAAGGCAGCGCTGGAGAAAGTCGGATTGGCTGACAGGGCGGACAACTGGAATGACATCCCTAACGACATGTTCTCTGCGTCATCGGCTAGTGGGAGGGATGGCAAGAAGAAGAAGGGCATGAGGAGACAGCCAGGAGATGTCACTCCAAAATCCGAGTCTGAAACCCAGAGCAAGACAAGTGGAAACGTTACTGACGAATCGCTGTTTGGACCGCCGGTCCCTGTCAACGGGTCAACAATTGCACCGCTACCTGCACGCAAGCCCTCAAATACCAGGGCTGAGGTCGCCATTGAGCCTTCTGCTTTTGCCATGACGCCAACTACTTCCTACCCACCTCTCAAAGCTCCTCTGCCTCCTGCATCCTCCAGTGCTAAGCAGGACCTAGAGCGACTGCCACCAGTGCCTGCATCTTATAGTCTCTACAGATATCTCCACGAGCGAGGCTATTTCCTCTCGCCAGGACTCAGATTCGGTTGCCAGTATACCGCGTACCCAGGAGACCCACTCAGATTCCACAGCCACTTCCTATGCAATGGCATGGATTGGGATGAGGAGTTCGATCTGCTTGATCTAGTTGGAGGTGGACGACTGGGTACTGGGGTAAAGAAGGGTTACCTTATTGGAGGGCAGGAGCACAAGGCGGGGGGAGAAGATAATGAGGAAGTCGGTGGCAAGAATGAAGAGGTGAGGGCATTCTGTGTGGAATGGGCTGGCATGTAAGATCTTCTAGGACCCTGGAGGTATATTGACGGGAACACCTGCTGGCAGTGATGGGTCAATAATCGCCTTACCCGCCACGCGATAGGACCCTGCAGATCTAAGGATGATGAGACAGACAAGTCGCGCGTGCAGGAATTAGAGGTGATGTCGAGAAGCCAATAAATAATGGATACGTTGTACAACAACATAGTTGTCCGTCTCCAGCATCCCAAGAGGTCTGCAATGTGGTCTCAGGAGTCTCTGCCAACCAGTATGCACGTGAGGCATTGCAACGGTCAGATCGTCAACGCTCTCCACATAAAGTAGGCCTCAATCTCGTTCCAGCGGGGTTTACAAGACACATTACGCTAGCGCCACCTACGCCCACGCCTATACCTACACACCAGTACAGGCGGAGACAGCCTGGACGAACGATATGCCGAATCGTTTTGGGAACCCTGGTAAATGGTAGTCGGTATCCTGTCCTCGTATTCCACTCGTAGGCTACATGTGACTTTCCTTATTGGTAAGATCTCTTCCACGACCTTTTCTTTGTGTCAATTCTCGGCTTCCACTCTGCTGCTCTGGGAAAGAAGTACACAACGCCTGCAGCCATAGTATAAACTCCATACCTGGCAGTCTAGTGCCTTGGTGAAGATCTAAAAGTGCCGAGGCTATGCGCGCAGAGAAGCGGCTTTGATAGAAGAGGGACGCAGATATTGGAAGAGCCTGACCGGAAGACACCTGATAATGGCGACTATGCAACAGCAGTACTCAAGCAGTGGGTTTGGAGGTGGCCGTGATCACAGTGCAGTGCCACAGACTTCGAGCGGGCAGCAGCAGCAGCGTAACAGCGGTCTCAATGCGCTTGCAGAGGGCTCACAATACGTACAACGATTACAGCAACAGCAACACCAGGATCAACAGAGCCCTAGCCGCAGCGCTTCGCATGCGCGACACAAACACAGCTACAGCGACGAGGCTGAAAATGGCTTGGAGCAGCAGCAGCAGCAGCAGCAGGACTCGGCAAGTGGAAATGAAAATGCAACACCGCGCAGCGGCAGCAAGACGGGTGCGCCAGTACGAAGAAGGATCACTCGCGCATGCGATCAATGCAACCAGCTGCGGACGAAATGCGATGGGAAGCGGCCTTGTGCGCATTGTGTGGAATTCAGCTTGACGTGCGAGTACGTTAGAGAGCGCAAAAAGAGAGGGAAGGCGAGTCGGAAGAACGTAACTGTACAACAGCAAGCCAACGCAGTCGATGCAAGATTGTGCGGAGTGGATAGAAAAGAGGCGAATGGCAGGTCGGAAAGCGATGGGTCTCCTGCGGCTGCAGACGACAATGCGCAAGAAACGGTCAAAAGGAGCATTAAGAGGCGGAGGTCGAGTGCCAACTGTCCGCCTCCACAATTGCCCCCTCCGAGGACAGGCTCGTACGCTCATCAGCATAGCTATGGGGAGATGGGGAAGGGGAGCATGAGCAATGGTATAGCAGGGGAAGGGATTCAAGGCACCAGCGCGCACGATTACCGAGCCTCCAGCTTTGGTCTGCCGGCACCCAGACTACCCAGCGTGAGTGCTCAAGACCGTGGTCTGCCAGTGTCGATTGGCGATTTTGGGTCAATTGACAATTACCACCGCAGCATGTTACACCCTGGAGGTGCTATGAACGGCAACAACATCCTACATAACGGCAATGGCGCAGCGTCGAACCCCCTGCTGCATGGTGGCACTATAACTGGCTACGGCGAGAGCCCATATGCCATACCATCTCCTGGCAGTCAAGGCTTCGGTTTCTTGGGTCAATCTCCACTAGCTGGCTCACCTAGCTGGCTATCCCTGCCTTCGCCTTCTGCTGCGCTTTATCCTGGTTTAGCGACGACGACGACGAATTCATCAACCCTGAGGTATCCTGTCCTCCGTCCAATTCTCCCTCACATCACTGCCATCATCCCCATTGGCCTTGCATGCGATCTTCTTGAGCTCTACTTTTCCAGCACGTCATCCACTTTCTGGCAATCGCAGTCACCATACGTTATTGGCTACCTTTTTCGCAGACGATCTTTCCTGCGCGAGCACCATCCTCGGCCTTGCAGTCCCGCACTGTTGGCCAGTATGTTGTGGGTCGCGGCGCAAACAAGTGAATCAGCGTTTCTCACGTCACCCCCGTCAGCACGAGGAAGGATATGCCGCAAGTTGCTGGAGTTGACCGTCGGTCTACTAAAACCGCTCATACACGCACCGAATGATGGCCCTTCAGGCTTTGGTGAGAACACTGTTGTAAACGGTGTCGCCCTTGGTGGCTTCGGCATGGCTCTGCCCAGCCAAACTCATGAGATGGAGGGAGGGACGCCTGGAGCAACGGGTGCCCTCGATGACGTTGCAACATACATTAACCTTGCCATTGTTGTGTCGGCAAGCGAATACAAAGCCGCAAGTCTGCGCTGGTGGAATGCAGCTTGGACAATGGCAAGAGAACTCAAGCTCGGGAAGGAGCTGCCGCCCAATCCTGAACAAGACCCAGCCGTGGAAGCGCAACGCAACGGGCAACATTTCGGCCCTCCACCTAGTGCAGCTCCAGCCAATTCTTCGCCTCCTGGTTTCGTTTCAGAAGAAGAGCGGGAAGAGCGCCGCAGGATTTGGTGGCTGCTCTACATTGTCGACCGTCATCTTGCACTGTGCTATAACCGCCCTCTTTTCCTGCTCGATGCTGAATGTGACGGACTGCGCCAGCCAGAAGACGACAATGTTTGGCAGACGGGTGAATACTACCCCAACAGTGAAGACTTCGCAGAGTCTTTATTCCTTCGACGGCGAGGCCAAAGCTATCAATGCACCGGGCATAGCATATTTGGTTATTTCTTACCGTTGATGACGATGCTCGGCGAAATCGTCGACCTCAACCACGCTCGCAACCATCCGGCCTTCGGGACTGCATTTCAAAACAGTTCGGAACTTGAGAACCAAGCAGCAGAGATTACAAGACAGCTGGAAGCTTTTAGCGCAAGCTTGAAGGATTTTGAGGCGAGGAATATTCCCCATCATCATGCTGCAGACTCCGAACCTCATCTTGATGTCGCCAACACACCCTCAGTCCACTCAGTCGTCACATCCAATTCGTCCACTACGCATCGCATGACAGAAGCCGAGTTGCAGACCAAGATGGTCATTGCGTACGGTACACACCTCATGCATACAATGCACATCCTTCTCAATGGGAAATGGGATCCCATCTCCCTCCTTGACGACAACGACCTCTGGATATCTTCCCAATCCTTCATCTCTGCCACAGGGCATGCTGTATCAGCAGCTGAAGCCATTAACGAAATTCTCGAGCACGACCCGGACTTAAGCTTCATGCCCTTCTTCTTTGGAATTTATCTACTACAAGGAAGCTTTCTGCTGCTGTTGATTGCGGACAAACTACAGGGAGAGGCAAGTCCAAGCGTGGCCAAAGCTTGCGAGACAATTGTCAGAGCGCATGAGGCTTGTGTAGTCACTCTTAACACTGAGTATCAGGTAGGCTCTCACACCTCGACAGTATTGCAACCAAACACTACTGACACCGAATACAGAGAAATTTCCGGAAAGTCATGCGCTCCGCTTTGGCACAGGTCAAAGGCAGAGGCCTCGAAGACTTTGGCGAGCAGCAACAACGGAGGAGAGAAGTCTTGGCGTTGTACCGATGGACTGGCGATGGCACTGGGCTTGCTTTGTAAACGATGATAGTATCATCAGTAACATTAGTACATAATGAGCAACGAGCCAGATGATGATGTCTGTTATCTTACTGAGCAAAAAGGCGACGAATATGGATTGTATCACAATGCGAACACAGCATCATTAATGTATACACCTGCCTGTAACCATCATCTTGGGATACCACTTTGTTCGCTTGCTATCGTCGGATTCGAGGAAGCTCACGCTACCACAAAAGTATGCGGGACATTCTCAAGTCCATTCAATTTTCGTCAGATGAAGCACACTACTCATCCAGCAGTTGCTCGCCACCAGCACCATCACAACTTTCTTCCTGGAGGCAAGGTCCAATCCATCCACTCGAACCTACGCGCCCTTCCCCTTCCCCTCCTCCCTCAACCCGCTGACCAACGCCACGACGCCTAGCAGAGCCAGCGCGCCACAGCCATACACGCCGACGTCCATGGCGACAGTGTGATGGCTCTCGAGCTTCCAGTGGCCGTAAGCGCCAATCCCAGTCGTCACGTGGTGGAAGATGGTAGCCAGAATTGCGGCGCGGGCATAGGGTCTCTTCGCCTCGACTTCGCTCTTCTGCTGCCTAGTGGGCGCCAAAGCAGCCGGCAGTGGGGCGGCACCTGCAAGGACGAGGACCAGGATCGAGAGGGTTAGCAGGCCATAGGCATCGGTGCGGGTGGTGTAGATTTCTAGATCTGCAGAGCAGGCAAAGGGTTTTAGCAAGGTGTTCCTAGGGAGTGAGATTCCGCATCTTGATGGAGGCGGAAAGTGGAGGGCAGGTATATACCGTTCGCCTCGAAAGATTGCTGCGACGGCGGCCTGAACCACGAGATCACACGGATGGGGTCGATGATTCTCGTGATTCCGCGGAGGAAGTACCAGAAGCTTGTGCCTGTTAAATCTCGTACTTAGCACTTGCAATCTTTTTAAAAATGCTGTGGCTAGGTATCGTTTTGAGTCGCGTGGTGTGGGAAACTCATACCATAGACATAGGCGTGAAAGCTCTATGTGGATTGTCAGCATAGGCACCCAATCAGGTTTCACTATGAGGTTCGGATGTTCGTACATCTACAACAGACATATTGGTAGGTACCACGTTCTACTCGCGATTGTTCAAAGCGAATCCCTGTACACAGGTTGGGAGGTGGGTGGGTACAGCGTATTTCAACTCTTGTGAAGCACCTGATGACTGAATCAGTATCAATACGATTACAAAATATGAGCAGAGCAACAACGTACTTATTGCCAATGCAGATTGAAACTGGCCGCTGCAGTGCCATCCGTTATATCGAAGACTTGCAGAGAGTCCCCGCGTTTTGGGAGCTTGGTGTCACGATGATTCGCGTTGCGTCATCCGGCATCCTCAAATGCAGCCTAGAGGAAAGGGTCTCAAAACATGAAGGCATTCGCAACCCTTGCACAAGATAGGCGGTGTGCATGCAAATCGGATGTCATAAGATGGGGGAACTGAGGACAAACTCGCCTCCGGCCGATAGAGGGGAGATGAATCGATGCGTGTATATGTCATACGCACGTAGTACCTATCAAATTACAGTAGGGTGGATGCATTGCTATGCTGGTGTCGAGAGCCATGGAACGCCTCGCTAAAGTAATGACAAAGCCCTCCTCGACATAAGAACAAGGGAGGTGTAAGTGAATCGCACGTCGGCCGTAAGGGACGTACAACAGACGAATGCAAACGTGCTAAGGAAAGATGATAGCTTGCAGCCTTCAAAAGGCTGACAATGCGCAACAGCTTCGCAAGCTTTAACCCCAGGGCGAACTTTGCTGTGGCTGCTGGCCAGCTGGGCGTGGGAAGACTGAGATGGTTTCCAGGTTCTCAAGTCCGCCCATCGTTGCTTGTGGGCCTTGCTGCCAGGCTTGGCCTGTTTGCTGATTGACGAATGCTGACTGACGGAAAGGATTCGTTCCTGTAGCTTGCGGCTGTAGCACCCCGCCTGTCTGCTGTGACTCTTGTGGTGGTATGCTTCGTGCAAAAGGGTTCGTACCAGTTGGCTGAGCTTGGATGGTTTGCGGTATCGGTTGCGGCTGCACTTGCCTCGCAAATGGGTTCGTGGACGTTCGCTGTGGAATTTGAGCAGCCGCTGCAGGTGCGAAACCGTTCATGTTGCCTGTTGATTGTGGCATCATTGACTGTCTGAATGGATTCGTAATCGCTGAGCCCACGTTTGCTTCCATTGGGCTCTGTTGGACAGGTGATTGGCTGAAACTTGCATCAGCATGAAGTAAGCGACAGTTCATAGCATACAATTAGATACTCACATCTGGGGTATGCCGAATGGTTGATTGGAGGCTTGTTGTGGCTGGAAGGATTGGGATCTGCGAAATTTACTTTAGCAAGTCTTGTCCTGAATAGAACGTCACGCAGACGCATCTTACTGTTGGTCCTGCGGCCATTGACCACTTGAAATAGGTTGCTGTTGCTGTTGCTGTTGCGGCTGGAAGAATGCTTGGCTAACGTCAAATCAGTAAGATAGCCTTCCAGTGTCGGATAAATATACCATACCTCTGATCTTGTTGCCAAGGCCCTCCCTGTGTAGGTGATTGCACGAAACCTGACTGCTGCTGATCCCAGACACCATTTGCCGTGGGCTGCTGTGCAAAAGCTGTCTGCTGTGGTTGCTGGAATGGGCCTTGCTGCGGCACAGTATTGAACCAATCAGCTGCTTGTACTGGAGGCTGTTGTGGCATCGTCTGCTGCTTTTGCTCAATTGAGTCAAAGAAATCGATGAGGTCAGGAGCTGGACCTTTGGCGGCAGGCGCAGCAGAAGCGGATGGCTGGCTTGTGGGGGCATTTGTGCTCATGAAAGAGTCGAAGGGCGTCTTTGTGGCGGATGGGGCAGGGGCGGGGGCAGAAGCAGAAGAAGCAGCAGCAGCAGCAGGCGCTGAAACGGGCTTGCCGAATTTCTTCGCATCTTGCTCTGCCAGATATTGACGTCTGTTGATCTCGAAGTCTTTGTCGTCCAGATACTCCTGCAGTGAATTCACCAAGCTTGTGGGCGCATGCTTGATCTTTGGGATCTCGAGTCTTGTGGCATACTCAAACTGCCGCGCAACACTCAGATACTGGACAACCTGATCAGTCTGCTTGCAAAAGGTCTTGTAGATCTTGATGGCCCTTTCGGCATCGGGTTTAGACATCTCGAAATAATGGCTAAGGACACCCATGACTGCTTCATTCTGCACGTTGAACAAGTCCAGGAGGTCTCTTGTGAGCAATCTGAACGCCGTCAATGATATCTCGTTCTCTGTATCATTCGTGAGCAGGTCGCACTTCACCAGTGCCCTGATTTGTTCCTGAATGGTCTCCGTCTCCCGTAACAGTCCTTTATCCACAGACAAGCTCTTCATCCGTCCCTCAGCAATTCGCACATAGTCGCACTTGGTGGCCTGGAAAGCTCGAGCTCGTGCGATGAGATAGTTTGAATACTGTCTGATGTTATGGCCTTGCGTTTGGACGTCTGTGAAGTTGTTGACGGCCAGTCGGTGTGTGGGCGCGGTGGAAAGATAGCCAAGTGTAGTGTCTTTAGCTCCCTCCTTGACCATTAAATGCACGATTATCAGCGATTTGAATGCGACCGTCCATGTTGAGTCTCGTAGTCTATGTGTAAGTGTACGAAAGACTTCGGCAACACCGGCTTCTGTTTGGGTCGCAACGAGGATGTGCTCCACGTATTTGGACTTTGGCGGCGCAAGCTTCACCTTGGTGCCGCCCTTGACAGACTTCTCGAAATTACTGGCCATTAGTGTAGGAATAAAGGTTATCTTCGCAGAAACAGTGGCATAACAAGAGAAACAAAGGGATCAGCAGCCTAAACATCAATTGTGTGTAGGTGGTCATTAGTTTACGGATCGCGAAGTGCTTAGCAGCAGCTATCCGCCGGCAGGGCTTGGGAGTGACGTCGGGCATTCCGCTGCCGTGATTCTCATAGCCCTGCGTTAATTCCCGGGCCCTGCGTTAGCCTGCAGACCATAACAATAACGATGGCTGGTGATGGCCGATAGCCATTGTTTCCAGTAGAATCATGGGTGCGCCGAAGTTCAGTATCGAAATGTCACTGTGGGCGTTTGCGAGATGACAGCATGTGTGTGAGCGTGTGAGAATTCTCAACCATTGCTGTCAAACGCGATGAGCCAGATCCATTTATACTACCAGGCGTGGTAACACATCTAAATGACAACCGTTTTCACCAAGCTAACTCCGGAGCTTTTAGCAATACGGTGCCTGCAATGTTCATGTGCCTCTACTGTTACAGTCAAAGAAGTATGATTTAAAGACCTCCTCAACTTGTTGGTAAAGGCCATTGCTCTTCGGCGATAACGTTGAGAAAACTAAGATAGAGTGAGCTCAGTATTCCCATGAGGTCAAATATTGCCGAGTTGAGATTCACGATGGCCAATATAATCATGTGTCTGAGACTTGAAACAGCTTCTAGTGAGGTATTTCTTGAGTCGTTCTACCTAAATCGCGGGAGTGCTTGCGTACTTCTGCTCGAGGTGATTGAGTACACGCAAAAGCTGGAAGCACTCACTCCCGGTTATTATGGAAACCCATCCAAGGCGCAAAAATGTTCAAATCAGAGATGCCTTCTTCGCGTTCGTTAGGTAACAAGGAGTGTGTGCCGAACGCAGAGATCATGCTGCCTCACATCCGGCTCTGGCGCCACTTGGGCCCGGTGAAGGGAGAGCCTCCAGAGCCTGCAACGAGAGACCAGCTCATCTGATACACGCTGGGCTTTCATCATCTGTGCATCATGTCAGCATCATCTAGTATTTGTACACTGTGTTGAAAGGGTAACGTACATGTTTTTGACATGGAGGGTCATTGAAAAATCCAGAAAGAAGACGAGCCTATTGCTTGCGAATAAATATCAGATTTCCTGCTGCGCCAAGGAATGGGCTAAGCCGCTTTTGGACCGGCCATCCCGCCCATATACATGAGACTGTCAGTTGATGTTTCATTGAGGTTAGAAAAGTTGCTACTAGTATAAAGCTATCATTGTGCCCATTGAGTGTCCATTGGTAAATAGTCACTTGATTTTTGATGCTGCTGGGTAATCGTCGGGCAATCGCTGCTGCCTCAAGAGCATCAAGATGGCTCGGGTTTGCTGGTAGACAGCCAGTGTCAACTGCAGAGCTGCCCCTTGAGGTGGTGAAATACAACAGTTGGCGCATCTCTAGTCAACAATCTTATTCAAGTATCAGGAGTAACACCTATGACCAGGTTCTTGCAACGTCGGCTCTACAAAGTTTTAAGCAAACCCGTCGGTTTCACCCGCTCAGCACACAAAAAGGCAGCCGCTGATCTCTTGTAGTCAACTCGCCTCCCGCAACATGTACACTCGATGAGATTGCGAGAGATGTCAGCACCTGGACAAACCGTGAGATAACCGTCCATGGCTATATTGGCTCTCGACGCGATGCGTCGAAGAAGCTCACCTTTGCAGAGCTGCACAATACTTCACTGTCGACTTTGATCCAGTTGGTCTCGACACCAACGGAAGGTGCAGATGGGTCAACCTCCCCGCACCAGATCCTTCGGTCTATTGAAGAGCATACACCTGTCGCAGTCTCGGGTACGGTCAAATCAAGGAAAGTCGCATCGAGCAGGCAAGGCACGGGTCAAGAAATCATCGCTGCAGTAGAACTCAAAGTCGAGAATGTGGTCCCTCTCAACAAGTTTCCTCAAGATATTATCATGACCAAGGAGACTCAATTCCCACCAGAGCAGCGCCATCTTCAGCTACGTAACAGTCCTGAGATTCGTCATGCTCTCACGTTCCGGAGCAAAGCGGCCCGACTCGTTCGCAGTGAACTCTGCGACGGACACGGGTTCGTTGAGATTGAAACTCCATTGCTCTTCAAATCAACGCCAGAAGGGGCAAGAGAGTTCCTAGTCCCTACGCGGACGCCAGGCCAGGCTTACGCTCTACCTCAAAGCCCACAGCAATACAAGCAAATCCTAATGGCCAGTGGGGTGCCGAGATACATGCAGATTGCCAAGTGCTTTCGAGATGAAGATCTTAGGGCAGACAGACAGCCAGAATTCACTCAAGTAGATTTAGAAATGGGGTTCGCCACTGGGGAAGATGTCAGACAAACCGTTGAGGCATTATTGAGGCGCCTTTGGGGCACACTGCTGGGCGTCACTGATCTACCTACTCCCTTCCCTCGAATGACATACGAGCAAGCAATGTCGACATATGGATCCGACAAGCCAGACCTACGTCTTGGATCCAAGATCCAGCGCGTTGACTACATGTTACCGGTTGATCTCGTCCAGAAGATTAGCGACCTTACATTGCCTGCTGTAGACGTTATGAAGATATCCTTCAACGGAGACCCGAACGAAACAAGGAAATTCGTGTCCAGCTTCATGGACTCACCAGAATCCCAACCTTTCATGCAAAATCCTGACGGTCAGCCTGGTATCTTCATCTTCGATTCCCGAAAACCTCTTCAAGGTTTGATGCCCTTCGGCTTCGAGGCTGCAGAGCAATTGGAAGACAGCCTTGAGCTCCAAGACGGTGATCTTGTCGTCCTGCAAGCGCGTGAGGCTGTGCCTTTCTCTGGCGGCTCTACAACGCTAGGCAACCTACGCCTCTCCCTTCACAAAGCTGCTGTTGCTGCTAAACTTCTACCTCCTCCCACAGGTTTCGAGTTCACTTGGATAACTGATTTTCCTCTCTTCTCGCCAAGCAGTGACAGCGAGCCAGGACAAGGAGGCTCAGCCGGCATTTCAGCCACTCATCACCCTTTCACCTCTCCAAAGACAGCAGAGGATGTCGACCTTCTGCTAACGGACCCGCTAGAAGTAAAAGCAGACCACTATGACATCGTTGTCAACGGTGTCGAGCTTGGCGGCGGTAGCCGTCGTATTCACGACAGTGCTGTCCAAGAACTCATCATGCGCGAAGTCCTAAAGATGAGCGATGCGCGTATGCAGGATTTTGCTCATCTTCTGGAAGTCCTCAGATCAGGCTGCCCGCCTCATGCAGGAATCGCGCTTGGCTTCGATCGGCTCATAGCTGTCATGCTGGGCAAGGAGAGTGTGAGGGACGTCATCGCGTTCCCAAAGAGTGGTGGCGGAGAGGACAAGCTTGTCGAGAGTCCGAGCCAAATGACTGAAAGCCAGCTCGAGACTTATCATCTGCGGTTGCGAAGCTAGTCAAGTATTGTTCTTAGGCTCAAATATGGGCAGAAGTTGCAGAGCTCTTGTAAAATACTTATTGTGGTAATAGAACATAATTCATACTCAATTCTTTCCGATCACAGCGAGTGGTGTGCACGCTTCCCAGTGCTGCAACCGAGGAGACTGGCTTGGAGGATGGTCTTGGATGGTACGATTAAGAGGCGATAAGTCATACTACGTCCATAGCTTATAGATAGAGCGAGTATGAGTCGGTATCATTGATTGAAGGGCCTCAAACGAGAGGAGTGCCGAAAAGGTGAACATAAGTGCAAAGATAGTTGGAAGACGGAGGTGAATGGTGCATGTGTGTTGGTCAGGCAAGTGGCTAAGTCACAACATTGGAGCCTATTGGCTGTTTGTGATGCTGAAGCAAAAAGTCGACTCTTGGAGACGGTAAGATTGATCATTCCTTCCTCGTTTGAAGATTTCAACCATGCCGTAAACTCTCACCAGCTCGCTCTAGTGCCCAGTATTTGCACCACTTATATCGATCACAATTTCTCAAGCAAGCACGTACCGAGCCTCAGTAACTATTCATTTTTGCCCTAGCCAACAAAAATTCCTCAAGGCCCTCTCGGTCAGTTCGTTCAGACCTCCTTCATCATATCCTTGATATGGACTTCGACCTGTTCCAGCAGTGTGTGCACCCGAGCCACACGCCTTCCCATCTCCCGTATCGAATACATCGAGTCAGCTTCAGCGCCACAGAGCCCCTTATCTACCAGCTCACTCCAAAGGCTCATCAATGTGCCGATGTCAGACAGCGCATTGTGACACCTGACCTCCATCTCCACGAGCATGATGTTCCAGTCGAACAGCTTCTTGTCGCTATGTGGAGGATCATTGAGTAGGACGATGAGCTGATCGGTAATTTGACAGATGCCAACGCTTTCTGCGACGATGTACTCCAACTTCAAGTGAATGCCGACAGCGTCAACAGAAGCGAGAGCGTTCTCGGGTTTGTCAGCGTCCTCGCTTTTGTCGCTGCTCTTGATTTTTGGCCAGTGGTCAAGTTTTACAGCGATTGTCTCGCAGGACCCTGCGCTGTTGCCTGCAGCAACTTTGATTTTCATGAGCGTGCGCAGAGCCATCTGCGACTGGACTTCCACAGCCATCGGAGCGTTCAAGTGTTGTGAGATTCTCTCAGCTCAGTGGAGGTTGTATATGTTGGCTGTTTGTGTTTGTATGGTATTGGGCGTTTGCCTCATGAATGATTCAGGCAGGAGCAAAGTATAGAAATCTTGTTGTTTGAATGGTGTTTGGTCGAAACAAAGACTTGTAATCGTGCGCCCGAAGTTGCAGTGACTGATCCATCATTCATGTAAACAGTCCGAGTTGTCGGTGCCGACCAAAACGGAAGGTGCGCGGTATTCAGGCAAATGTTAGCCTGGAATGGTGTGTATGCCGGAGATTGGAGCCTCTAGCCTCTCACACTTGTAGGTTTGACAACACCAGAAATGTCTCGTTCCCAGAATCTAGAATGAAACAGAACGCATCAAACCCAGCAGCAAGCCGGCAGGCTCCCAAACCTGATCATAGGACGCACGAGAAACATGTCGCGTATACCGTGCAGGCAACTGTCTCGATAGCCGTCCCAGGCCTTCACAGAGCAGCCTGCAGTTCAATTCACTTACTTGTGTGCAGCTCAAGCACATAGAGCAGCACGCACATGCTTGACACCGACCTCACTAGCCTTCCTGTAACAGAGGATATACCCGTGGCTTCGCTTGTCCTTCATCCTTCCATCTCAATCTTCTGAATATGGTTCCCTGGCACAACGACCATGCCCACGAATCTCTTCTTCATCTCCAACTTCGGACGATGCGCCAATGCTCTCCCTCCTTCTCTCTCGGTGTCTTCACCTTGATGCTTCTCATGAAACCTTCGAACCTCCGTATCAGTCGGCGGCCGGTACTCCTGCGTCATAGCCAGGATCAAATTACGCTCACTGTCCGTACACTTCAACTGGCCGACAAACACTCTGCCATCGCTGATATGGACACGCAGCGTTCTGTCGAGGAATGTCGATAGATACTGAGCTGCTTCGTCAGGTTTGTTGGTAAAATCTTGAGGGGCAGACGAGCTGGCTGGATTTGTACTCATGTCGTCAAAAGACATAGCTGCGATTGTTATAAGATGAGAGCCTTAGGATCCTAATGTAATTATCGTCTGCCTTGATGATCCCTTCTATTGAAATTGGCGAGCAAATAGAAATCAGCATAAATTAATCCTAACAAGGGACCAATGTACGTTTTCTAACCTGAGGCCTCGCGATTCGAGTCAGGTAGTAATTTCGTTGAGCGATCTAAACATTTGTCTGCGCAGCAAAGGCAGTCTGTAATGCGTTCGTTGCATGATAAATTATTGCGGTTGATCACTTCGTTATCGCAGCGGAACTGATCCGCTACTACATTCCGGCATACGAAACGGCTCAAGTGAACCCTTGATGCCGTGGATTAGACCACAAAGAATCGACGGACGCGACGAGTTCTTGTTGGACAGATGAAACTTCGTGTGGATGCGAGAAAGGGTGTGATGCGACAGATATTAGGCAAAAGTCAAAATGAAAAGTGCGTTGACAAGTTGGCCTTTTCCCCCAGAACTTCAAGATTGCTTTGAACGATTCAATTTTCTATGTACGGTGTACCTACCAGAACCTGTAACAACTCAACCAGAGAAGATGGCGATACAGGTATCTAGGGCGCAATAAATACGCAAAGCAAAGACCCGAGGAAGCATCATCTGGAGGAGAAATGTAGCGAGACGTCAACATTGTTACTGTTGCTTCTAAAAAACACGGTCATTCGGTCCATGTCATCACTTCTTGAGATATCACGACCGGTCTCAGCCCCAAAGATTGAAAAGGCGAGGATTGGTCCGGCAGAAGACGGCAAGAGGGGTCATTTTTGATGTAGGCTGATGAAAAGATTATTGTCTCGTACACAGCACCTTCCTGCTCATTCATTGTACACAAATGAAACTTATTTACAAGCCAATATTGGCTTTCTAGTTCTTCAGCGAGCTCTGGAGGCTCTCCAAAACCTATTGCGGACAAAGGTCAGCATGGATGTGGGAGCTGAATCAGAGTGGCATTCAAGCCAACGTACCTCAAGCTCAATCTTGGCCTCAGCAATGTCCTGCTCGCTACCACTGCCGCCAGCAATCTTCTGGGCTTCGGCGATCTGATTCCTCACAGCGTCGGCGCTGAAGTCCTCAAGAGGGTAACCCTCGACAGCATTGATGCTGAGAACGGAGTTTGGCTGGACAACTGCGAAACCGCCAGAGACTATAGGACACGCAGAGTCGTGTTAGCAGACTCTGATATGTGGTGATTGCTCTTGAACGAGCATCCAATGCCTCCAGCATCCACCTATTTCTGTTCTGCTTCAGTTGATGTGTAACTTACGGAAGAACTGCTTGCTGCCACCAGCCTCCTCAATGATCTCAACGAGACCTGGCTTCAGCTGCTCAATTGAGGGAACGTGGCTGGCGAGGACACCCATCTCACCCGACTCGGCGGGGATGTTGACCTGGACGCTGTGAGATCTTAATCAGTTATTGCTCGAAGACCTAGCATGCTTCTTTCTCTCAATATTCCATCTCTTCCTAGCATCGAACCACAATGCCAGCGGATTTGTGCCTGTTCAGGGTTGGTGGTAGACGTACACATCCTGCGACTTGTAGATAGACTGTAGAACACATTTTGGGTCAGCTTCTTCACCATGGTACCTTCCAATCTGACGACCTCCCCCGCTTCTCCCACCCGGTGTATCCCAACCTCTCTAACCACCTCTTCCAAAGCGGAAAGAACAGAAAGCATACCTGGTGAGGCAGCGCCAAACTCAGCTTGATCTTGTCAGGCGCGACGTCGGCATAGGTGCGGCGGAGAGCTGGGGCTCTGACGGCGGGTGTGCGCGCGCTGCGGAGGGCGCTCCGTGTGAAAGTGCGGGCAGCGTTCATCTTGGTCAAAGGTATCCGATGTGTAGTTGCCGGAGGGAGAGTGGGATGAAGGTGGTCGTGTAATGAATGAGACTCAATGGCTTGCTTTCTGTCAAGGAGCTTTGCTGAGGTTCCCGCTTCGCCGGAACTTCGCGAGAAGGACGGGTGAAGCCGCTGAGAGCTTGGCGCAATTTTCCAGCCTGAGGCTTGATCGTTGCGATAAATCTGCGGATGACTAGCGGTTGGCTGCAGGTAGCTTTTGCAAGGCTGGAAGGATTCTGTGATCCAGGATGATGTGATGATTTGGTGTTGACGCATTATGTAGCTGGTCGGCATCGATCGATCGTCAACGTACAACAAATTTAACGACACTACCTTAATAGAGATACGAACGTTTGAATTGGAGTTGGATTTATTTCCAACGTCCTTCCATTAATGAGGAACATGTAGCCACTCTATACATCAGGAGACATACTGTCGGGTATCTTATGAAGGGAACGCTAACTTGCACTCATCGATGGACGATACAAAAGGTCATCCGCGCTATCCAATCAGCCTATTCTTATCCCATTCTTTCCCCATTCATCATTGCGAATTTGACCAGGCTATGTGTCCTTCTTGTTGTCTTCAGTCTTAACAGCAGTGCCACTGCCAGATAGGGCGTGGCTCTTAGTCGGCCGCGCACTCGGCCCAAGGTCAAGTGCACTGCTTTGACCAGTGGCACCATCCTTTCCATTTAACGCCTCAGGGCTCCCGTGTGGGCCATCCATAGCCCCTTCCATATCAGGTGACTTCGACATAGATGCCACCTCTTTCTTGAGCGCGTTCAGTTCCTTTTCCATCCGCCTTCCGAAGACGTCTATGTAGTAGGTGGCACCATTCCAACTAGCCCAGCCAAATACCACAAGGAGGAACAAGGCGCTTGCCCACCTATACCAGAACCATAATGGACACGGCAGCATTGTCAGCATGGCGTATGAGTATTGAATGCCCATGAATACCGGTTCCTGCATAATCTCTGGGCATGAGAGCACGAGTCTGCCAAGAAAGTTCTTCGCATAAGATTTGCGTAGCCACGTAAACGAGGTAGGGCGGCCTTGAGCGATCTTATCTCGTCGACGAATGGTGATCAGGAAGTGGTAGATAAGTTGCCAGATGGCATATGGTGCTGTTGCCCAAATCGCCATGTCAACCAGGGTGTAATGCTCTGGTGTATCAGGCGCAGAGTACTTGATTGTGTAGACCGCTGGGAACCGCTCTCTCTGTAGTTCTTTCGGAAGGAGATGAACCATCACATGTAATGTTGCACATGGCATGATATGTATGAAGAGCCTAGAAAGGACGTCAGTAACATGACTACATAGAATGTCGTGAGCTGTAGAGACTCACGAGGTCACTTTGTCGAAGCTGTGAAACACCAAGCTGTTCCTCCATAACACAATTGCCACTGCATTATTGCCAAAAGCCAAGCAAAAGGTCGATATCAGCAGCCGCTTAGATTGCGGGAAAAACCAGATAGCAAGTGTGAGCAGTAGATTGACGAAGTAACAGAGGTCAGCAAGAAAGTAGTGATAGCCGATCTTGTGGTAAGTCCAGTAGCGCACTGGCATGAAGTACCTTGAATGCAATGTCAGTCAGATGTTCGACACATCGGAGGGGCATAGATGCTCTCACAGTAATTGAGCCGTATACCACCAGTGGAAGTACTCAGGGAACTCTCCTATGAGATAACCGCTGATGAAGATGTTCAAGCACGCTGTCACAAATGAGATCTTTTCTTTCAGGGTCACGTTCTTTTGATCGTTCCACCTCTGTCCGATCTTATCCACAGTCTTCCTCATACGCCGCCTATACTTTTCCAGCTCGTCAGCAGGCAGCACTGCAGGCTTCCTCCTAGCCCACTCGTCTTCCAAGTTCTGCTTGCCCGTCAGCACGCGCTTTGCAATCTTTGCGCGCTGCTTTTTGATGATGTCCCTCTGATTTCCTATCGCGTGCTGTAATGCATCCAACTTCTGAGGAAGCGCAAGGTTCTCAAGAATGTCAAACATGCTGACCCGATCGAGAGGAGGGAAGTTATCGTTCGCGAAGCTTTCGAAAGGACCACCTATATCGGTATTACTGCTCGTCCTTGACAAACCACTGTCAAATGCTCCAGGGCTCTCCTCCCCACTCGTGCTTGTAGCAGCATGGTTGACGCTGAGGTAGTCTTCCGCATCCGTTTCCATGCTAGGCGTCTTCGATAAGTCTGTTGAATGATCCATCTCCGCAGAGTCTGACTGTTTGTCAAAATAGGTTTCCACCTCGTCACCCACTGATAAAATGTAGGCTATAACATCCGACCAGTCAATATATTGCAGACAGCGAGCTTGAGATTTCAAATTGTGGTCCTAGTGGTGTTGGTAGTAGGAATCCTGATATGTAAGACAGACTCAAGGTTGAGTATCCGATAGTGCCGCTATTCGAACATCGCGTCCAGGTTGTCAGGTTTCATTAATGTCTCGGGATGCGTGTAAGCTAAGCGTGGCCTGTATGAAACCCAAGATTGGCTAGCTACGTCACCCATAACGACACCCCCGGCTTCCAGGGCTGCCTAGAGGCGCTTTTGCGCGCGTGCAAGTCGCGACATCTTGGAACTGCAACCCTAACCCTCTTGGCCTACACGTCCATGCCCACCCCGCGAAAACCGTCAATCAATTAAAGTCGCGTCGTCTTTCACGCGCGTCAACTCTCCTCCATGTGCAAGCAAGTCATTGGTCACGACTCTTCAACCGTCTCGAACACCCGCCTACAATCAGAATGTTGGCAGTCAACTCAACCACCCGCATCGACCAGAAGAGGCGTGCGGTCGTCCATCCCAGCAAACGCATGTTCGCAAAGGCACAATGGGTGGAACAAGAGTACGATCACCGTATGAACTTCTACACTGTCCCACCTACAGGCGATATCGGACTCGAGGACTTTGAAGAATGGGGTATTGCGCGCTTGAAAGTACTCGCTGAGCTGGAAGCTTGCCAATTCAGGAACCGGACCCAGGAAGAGACAGAAGAATACATGAAACCAATCCTGGCGAAGCATCTGCCACTTGACAGCAACCGTACCAGGAGTTCCGAGCTCGAGCTGCAGCGCAAGAGAGATCACTACTCCCATTGGACGCTGCGGCTTGCGTTTGGAGCCACTGCTGATCTACGTCAGAGGTTTGCCAGGCTAGAGACGATGCTCTTCAAGTTGAGATTGCAACAGGATGATATAAGGGAGAGACGGGAATTCATTGCCAGCTTGCCAATGAGCTGGGAGACGGTGTCGGACGAGGAGAGGAGCCTGTACCTGGCAGAGCTTAAAGCTGCGACTATCTATTCGTCACGAGATGAGGAGAACTGGTTCAAAGTTGACTGGGAGCGAGTGCCAGAACTGGTTGAACGACGACAGTGTCTTCTCAAGCGTGGCAAAGCATTTGTCCATGTTCGCGAGCAGACTACCATGGTTGTATCTGAATTCTCACGCAGCCTTGAAGCTGGTCTTGAACTCGCGTCTCGCTTCCTACCGCGGATGGATGAGGACAACCGTCTCAAACCAATCCTCCATCATCTATCCCAATCATTTGTCGCACCCGACACGACATACGTGGAGTCCTCATCGCTCGGAGACTCGGCAGAAATCACTGCAGGATCCATCGATCCTCTGTCACAACACTTCCCTCTCTGCATGCAAACGCTCCACCGTGAGCTTCGCAAGACATCTCACCTCAAACATTTCGGTCGGCTGCAATACTCGCTCTTCTTGAAGGGTATTGGCCTGAACCTCGGGGAATGCATAACATTCTGGCGGCAGGCCTTCAAGCTCATCGCAGACGACAAGTTCAAATCCGAGTACCTGTACAACATCCGCCACGTCTACGGAGACGTAGGCGGTGATGCCAATAAGCGAGGGCGAGGGTATACCCCGTATTCATGCCAGAAGCTCTTGACGGAACCTCTGCCGAGTGGAGGGCAACAGCACGGCTGCCCGTATCGGACATATTCGCCAGACAACCTGATCACCTTGCTCCAGAATGTTGGCGTTTCAGATCGGGAGTTGCTGAAGACAGTGAAGGACGACGTAGGTAAGCAGCGGTACCACATCGCATGCAACCGCGTGTTTGAAAGCGCGCACAAGAACGAGCTCAAGAAGGTGAGTCAACCATACCAACCGTAAGAGAGACCTGTTAAAGAGAACCCAATGCTGACACTACTTTGACAGGTCAAGGACCAGTCACTCTGGCCAGCCTCAGAGCTCGACACGATCCTCCATCCAAACACCTACTTCAAGCGAAGCTTCTTACTCAGGAACCTAGGCAAGGTACAGAATGGAGACATTGGTGTGGACGAGCCGATGGCCAATGCTTGAATGCCTTATTCTGTAAATTACGATGAACTTTCCCGGCATTACACGGCATGAGGCGTTACATTGTGGTCATAAGATGCGTTTTGGCGAGCGGGTGTTAGCTTTCCCGTTCAGATATTATGATATCTTAAACAACTTTCAGGCAACTGTCTACGAAGCAGTTCCTGTTTTGAAAAAGTTTCAAGGCAGAATCTGACTTGTGTATTGCATGCTATAAGATGCTTTGCACTAGGTCATACCCGATATGGGTATCATGCATGATATCAATCCACACTCCATCGATCTCAAAACAAGGACAATGCATCGCTTTGGTGTCTGCTTCCAACTCCATTTAGATAGTTAATACCCAATACCCAATGCATATGGGGAAACCCAGAAACCCGCTTCCAACACTCTAGACTTTTTGGACGCGGAAACCTCCCCTCAGGAACCGTAGCAATAGGAATGTCAACCCGGACACAAGGACGGTGACGGCACCGTATATCCAAGTGCCAGTCCAGTCAAGGTCGTGGATATCCTGACCGTTCCTCTGCAGGATTCCACCACCACCTGGCCCACCGCAGAGGACACCGATGCCGAGGAGCGCGAAACCCATGCCGATGCGGGTGCCGATCTTGGACTTGTCGGGGGTAAGGATGACGAAGAGGAGCGGGGGTAGGGCGATGAAGATGCCGCTGAAGAAGCCGAAGAGGATGGCGACGACGATGATGGCGGCGGCGCTCTTGACAGCGAGCATACAGAAGAGCAGGATGCTGACGACGATGGCGCCGGGGGTGATGACGTTCAAGGGACCGATCTTGTCGGCGAGGATGTTGGGCAGGGTACGACCGAAGACGGAGCCAGCGTTGAGGATGGGGACGAGGTAGAAGGACATGGAGGCGCTGGTGATGCCTGTGGCCTGTCCGTAGTAGGAGATGTAGAAGAAGGTGACGTAGAGGCCGATGAAGCCGACCGCGGCGCCGAAGGTGAAGAGCATGAAGTGCAGATCAGTGAAGGCGGTCACGTCGATCAGGGCGCGAGCCTTAGGTGGCTTGACGCGCATCTGCATCACGGTCAAGGGGATGAGGAGGGTGGCGAGGGCTATGAAGCCCAGCACGCGCACACTCCAGCCGAAGCCGATCTGGTCGATAAGGCGGTAGAAGATGATGGGGTAGATGACGCCGCCGAGCGAGGAGCCCGAGGCGGCGATACCAATCGCCATGCCGAGCCTGGTGTTGAAGTACGTCGGCATGATGGCGACGGCGGGGACGAAGAGGCAGCCGCCGCCAAGCCCGATCACGAAGCCCTGCGCCAGCAGCGCCTGCCAGTACTGGTGGCAGAGCGACAGCATCATGTGTCCAAAGACGACGCCGAAGGAGCCAACGATGAGCAAGATGCGGAAGTGGCCTGCATCGTAGATGGGCCCTGAGAATGCGCCGACCAACAGCACAAGGAACGCCTGGATGGATCCTATCCAGGAGATGTTGGAGGAGGTAGCGTGGAAGAGCTGTCCGGACTCGTAGTACGTTTGGTACACACCGAAGGTGTTCAAGATGCCCCAGGTGTTGAAGAAGAGCATGAAAGCGCCGAGCACCTGCATCCATGCCTTGAGGCCGCCATTGGGAGGGGGTCCTGGGTTGTATGGTGATGGAGTCGGTTTGAGCTCACTGGTGGTGTTGGCTGGCTGCTCAGTCCCGTGTTCGGTGGGACCCTTCTCGGCAGTATCGTTTGCTTCAAAACTCTGGGTTGATCTGTCGTTTGAGAGTTTGCTCATCTGGTCCTCCGCCACCTCCAAAGGCTTAGGCTCCGACTGCGGTTGGTTGGGTTGTGAAGTCATGGCTGTCTATTGCCTCAATGCGCGGTGCGCCAAAGCTTGGCTGGGTAGGGCTTTTTCCACTGCGCGGTCGAGTCTCCTGATGCGTGTCTCTGAGAGGTCCAGCTAAGCTTTTGTCAAGATAGCCGGTCAAAAGAACTCTAGAGATTCACTGGATCTGTGCAGGTGCAGAGGAGAGAGCCAGATCGGGGAGATGGCCAGTCAGTCTCGGAGTATATATCCTTTTTCCCCTCCTTTGAACGGCAATCAAGACGTGTAGACCAACTCCAACCAATTTGCCCTTTTAGGGCTCCTGTTCGGAGTTATCTCAACCCTCGTAACCCCGAGACCGAAGAAGCACAACCTGCACTAAGAAACACACACAGCAGACAGCGCTAGCCTCTTCCCTACCCCAATCCAATCTTATTATGATTATACACCACGGCACTCCATCTGCCAGACCCCAGCACCCCTCGCGTGCAGTGCAGCATGCAGTGCACATTGGTTCCCTGTATATGTGGAGCCCTGTGCGCGCTGGTAGCTCTCGTACGAACTTTCGTTCATAAATCCGAGTTGTACTCTTGCACACGCAGTACCCGCTCTTCGCGTTCTTACGACGCGAGAAGAGCAGTTATACTAGAATGGAATCGCCCCGGCGACCTTCAAGCGTTACCTACATTGAGCCCGCCACATGCGGTGATGCTTTTTCTGACTGTAAGACCTGCGGCGGTGTTTGCTTTCGGTGGGTTAGCACTGGCGATCCATCAACACTACCTGGGAGGTTCGGACGCTGAAACGATCGCTGTCTGCGCGAATGTGACTCTTAATCCTGTGCAGTGATTCTTTTGCGAGCGCTGGCCTAAGCAGACAAGAGGGTCTCTTTATGCAAAACACTAGATGCGTCCAATAGTAGGTGCACAACCATGCTTCCTGAGGAATTAGAAAGACGTGTTGGAGTTGTAGAACACGACGCCGTCCGAGCTGGGTGTCATAAATCGCTTTGGCTCAAATATGCATACATTTCTATGAAGGGGCCACTGCCAATATGTGGATACAGCATGTACAAGCACAAACCGGTCCGCAACACCCAAAGGTCCGACGAGTGCCATCAATACGCCAGTCGTGGGCTCTCTCAGAACCCATCGCCATCGTGCCACTCCCTCCCCGACTCCAACGCCCTCTGCTTTGGATCCCTCCCAAGCTGGAACGCCCTCCCGACCTTCTCGCTCATCTCGCGGTTCAACGTATCGATCTTCTCATTCAGCTCCACATCCTTCCCAACCTCGGGCACTTCCAGCTCGGCCTCCTCAGTGACTCTACCGTCCGCTCTCATTGTCTTGTAAAGCGCGATGGCGTCCGCCTTCTCCTGCCAGATGCGTAGCTCGTCCATGTACAGATTGCGTTTGTATCTGATCTCGAAGAAGAAGTCGAACTCGCGCGGCGAGCCGAAGCACATGCCAAAGCCATCGCAGTAGCAGACGCTCATCGAGGGACAGTGGACTGGCGACGCGGTGAAGATGTATTGCCAGATGTACTCGAACACGCGGCCGGAGAGGTAGTCGCTCAGCTCGGTGCGCAGCAGCCATTTGCGCATCTGGATGTAGCGCTCCCTTGGAAGCATGCGGATGCGCTCGCGTGAGACTGCGAATTGGCCGCAGCAGGCCTGCGCGAGGACCTGCGGTATAGGGTCGTCAGGGAAGAGTTCGGCCCACGTCTCTGCCAGGATGTGCTCCTCCTGTTTAGCAGCATCGCGGAACGTCGTACCGGGATGGATGTGTGCAGGGCATCCAGGGTCCCAATGGCAGCGTAGGTTCATGTAGCCCTCCCTTGCCACACGCTCAGAGCTGAGATGCCTGATCATCAGCGCCGCGTCCGTGTCCAAGAGTTCGTCGTTGTGCCACGCAAAGCGATGCGAGTGCATGAACAAGCTCACATCTGTGAGCTTGTCGTAGAAATCAATGATGTACGTCAGGTACGCCATGACCTCGTGGCCCTTGTTATCAGGCGTGGTGAGGCCTGCATGCGGGTCGTCCACGACGTAGATCGCCTTCTTCAGCAGGCCCTGCTCGACCATATCTCCCAACTGGTTGTCAACCCATCTCGTGTCCTCGCTCTTCAGCCGTGGAACCACCAGTGTCTTGACATAGAGACTCCCGGGCGGCTTGATCTGTCCAACTGGATATGGCGATTTCGCATCCACCTCAGGCACTTTGAATTCACCATTCTGGCTCACTCCACTCGAGATCCCGCCAGGGCTCGTCTCCAAATCTATCTTCTCATCCTCGTCCTCTCCCCATCCAAGACTACCGTTGCGCAGAGCATCTCCGTATCCATCGCCTAGTCCGACGGATTGCGGCAGATTCGTAAGCGAAAACGTCTGGAAGACGGTCAGGTAGAAAAGCGTGCAGACGCCAGCTACTAAAGCGATCGGTAGCAGCCGGCGCAGCATTCTGCGAAGTTGCCTGAAGTATACTGTTGTCAGATGGGAGCGAAACACCAGGCGGTAGCAGGGTCTCTCAGGTCTCTCAGAGCGTTTTGCAACTGATTACGCGTAACTCTTTCCAGTCGATTCTCTCAAGGCCATCGCATCAGCATGTTCGCAGCACTGTGTTGCCATCGATGAATGTATGTGCGCTCAGCTTTTGAGCACGCTATTGAGACTGTCGAATGTGCGCATCGTGAAGATTGTGATTTATAGTCATGCGTCGATTAATGTCTTTGAATCGTGGGTAAACGATGCTCTTTCTACAAGCAGGGTCTGCGATGTGGGGGAATTCCAGCGTTGATTCGCTATCCCTTTAATTGATTCATTGGAGATCTAGTTGCGAGTAACAGGGTGCATCAATGCAAAACAAGACGTCATACCTGCAGGTTGAATTTAATTGAGCAAACTTTGAAGCACAGGAAGAATAAATGAAAGACTTGATCGTAGGGTTGAGGTCAACTGTACGCAAGATCTCAAGCGAACTAAACGAAGTCTGAGCAGCACTAGCTAGCTTCTACTAACATTATAGATAATGCTTTGACTAGCATCTCACTACTACGCACGATAGATGAACGGCATGAAGCTGGCCAGACCACTACCAGCTTCGGAGCTGCTGCTGCTACATGCTGTCAAAGACGAACCCTTGGGGTGCACGACTACAGGGCAGGACAGCAGTGTTGGCTTCATGCAAGCGCGACAGCAGCTGGCCGAAGCTCTTCAAATGCGAGGCAGTAACGAGGCGTCAGATACCGTACACAAGTCGACGATTTTTAGGATCTGGCGCGAGATTCCAGCCCAGCCTCAAGCAGGCATCCATAACTCATTCCTGTGATCAAAAAGAAATAGTTACCAAGAAGTTTTCGACTTACTGAAGCTGTCTGAAAGTGGCAAATAAATAACGTTTCAGACAGATCGAGAGTTGAAGATCCCAAAACCTGTTGCGCCTAGTCACGGATGTAGTGCATTCCCTAAGTGCTGTCAGCAATTGGGGAGGTTACACGTACCATGTCATGTCTTGGCAATTGCCATAGCAATCTGATAGTTGCCGGCACCGCAGCGCACGGCAGTCCGCAGTGCAGATCTCTTGTTGCAGTGGTGGTCTGGATCTATAATACGATTGGCAGCGATGACTTGTCAAGCATGCTAAAGGTTGAAACTGTTGCTTCAACATGCTCGGCAAACGCGTAATGGCGAAAGAGATAAATCGATACTGATGGCGAAGGCGTCACATGTGCTGAGCTTATGCTGAGAAGGATACTGTATACAGATCGAGGCCAGTGGGGAATGGTGAAGGGAAAGTTGTCTCATCGTAACTACGAATCTGCCGGATGAGGAGGCTGACGAACACTTGTGTGCAAGTGTTGGCAACCAATGCAGTGCCGAAACGCCTCTTGAGTCACCGGCGAAGCTTTTCATGATGTCGTCTGATAACACATGCCCGAATAGTCGCACCGAAGAAAGTTGTAAAAGTACAATCTGGAAAGCCGTTCCCCGTCCATAAAAGCCCAATTTGAGACGCCGATAGCTGCAGCGACCTTTTGCTAAATGCCTTTCGGCATCCATATTGTTACCCCTGTGAAAGTTAGACCTACCCTTGTGGAGTGCGATCGCCCGTGGTGCCTAGCAGCACCGGAGGCAGCACTCAGTCGTAGGCACGACGGTCGTCGTAGCGGCGTGCTGGTGGGGCGTCACCGGCCGGCTCAGCTGCATAGCCAGCGCGTTCAGCTGGAGGCCCGCGGGGGGGTCTGCCCTCGTAGCTACCGCCAGCGCCGCCGCTACCGCCACCACCGTAACCGCGCCTGTCGTCGTAGCGATCACGCGAAGCATAACGGTCCACGCGTGAGTAGTCATCACGTCTACCGTAGCCACGGTCGTCATAGCGATCACGGTAGCCTCCGCTTCCGCTTCCGCCTCCACGGCGGTCTTCGTAGCGTCTGC
This sequence comes from Polychaeton citri CBS 116435, assembly GCA_010093785.1. Taxonomy (NCBI): domain Eukaryota; kingdom Fungi; phylum Ascomycota; class Dothideomycetes; order Capnodiales; family Capnodiaceae; genus Polychaeton; species Polychaeton citri. Next base: position 133,540 of record MU003812.1, read on the forward strand.
TGCTGTAACCGCGTTCTTCATAGCGATCACGAGGTGGGCCACGACGGTCATCTACAGCAGTGTCAGCAGGAATTGTCGGAAGATTTGCATGAATTGACAGAGCACACAGAAGGAGGAGTTGTACGTACGGGTGTAAGGTGCACGCTTTGGGGGTCCAAAGTATTTGCCCGGAGTAGGAGTCCTCGGACGGGCACGGCGCGCCTTCTCGATGCTGAGTGTCCTGCCCTCATACACCTCGCCTTGGAGACCATCCTTTGCGGCATCGGCCTGCTCAGAGGTGACAAACTTGACGAAACCAAAGCCACGGCTCTCGCGAGTGTGAGGGTCACGCATGATGTTGCACTTCTCCACCTCGCCGTACTTCTCGAAAAGGCGCATGACCTCGTCTTCAGTCAGGCGAGGGTGGATGCCCGTGACGAAGAGATTGGATCCTGGGTTGGTCGAATGGTCGTCGCCATTGCCAGAATGGCGGTCTGGGAGGTTGTCGCTGCTAAATCAGAGTCAGCAGATGCATGACCTGAGAGAATTAGACCCGGCTCGACTTACCGGTCACGACCATTCAGGTCATCGCGACGATCTGGACCAGGGGAACGAGAGCGGGAGCGATCACGAGAAACACCATAGTCGCGCTCATCTGTGATACTAGTCAGAGAGGGTTTGCTAACACGATAGAGGCCGTCGGCAGTTCCGGAGAGTTCGTCTCTGTCCATACCATCATAAGTACGCGGCTCTTGATCGTAAGTGTCCATATCGGCCATGGCGTTGGTCAGCTAACTGGGGTATTGGCTTGTGAGCAGAAATAGTGGGCCAGTCGGAGTGTCAATGATGAATGGAAAGGAGGAAGGAAAGTTGATGGAAAGAGTAAGAGAGAGTCGGATGCGCGTGTGTAAATGTAAAGTTAGTGTTTGGCTGCGTTGCGCAAGGAGAAGTCGCGACCGTGTGATGGAAGCCTGTGCCCTTGGTCTCGGAAGTTCCCGTGCGTCAGCCTACTTCGTGCTTCCCCAGTGTCAAAAGTCGTAGGCTGCGTCTGCATGGCCGGTGACTTAGATCGTGATTGTGGCAGAAGTGATTCGCAATCATCGAACATCATTGACATTTTCACGCTGGTCCAAGATACCTGCCGTCAGAGTGCATGAGTATTGAACAGTTTTGAATGCGTGGGTGATGGTTGTCTGAAAGTGTAAACTAGGTGATGTTCCTTGAAAATGGATGCGGTAAAAGGCAATATGATCATCTATCCGAAACGGATTGCATGCACAAATGCAGATTAAAGATGATTCGAAGACGAGGCCAATTCGGAGGTTGGGCGAGAGTACTGAAAGCCATGCATCAATCTAGCAATGCGGCACAATAGAACGATGTTGTGAACTCCCTACACAGTCAGGCTTCTTGAGAAGGGAAAGATGGAGCGACAGCTATCATGTCTCCAGTCAGTACGGGTGGGATCCTGTCCACGAGTTTGCAACCAGAATTTTCCAAGGTCGTATGGAATGACTGCCCCTTGCTTCCATTACTTCGTGCATATCAGACCTCTAATGAAAGGCCAACAGTCGACCTGGTATGTCGAGATGGGCAATTCCAATCGGTCTCAATCAGTTCTACGAGGGGCTGAAACAGGATGGAATCCTTGAGACGGCAAGGCTGACCATATATTAGGTGGAATTAAAGTGTTGAGATGCCTTGACAGCACAGCTATCGACCAGCGACAGGCACGTAACTGGGGTTGTGGCGACACAGAGGCTAGTCAATAGCGGACTTGTGTGCAACTTGGTAGGCCAGTCCGTCCCTCTCAGTGGGTCTCAGGTACGCTGTATCCCATCTGATATGACAGGTTGCTCGAGAGATAGTTGATCACAAATTCCAGCGGCACACACTTGAAGGTTTCCAGGTCGGGTACACACGGAACGATCCTTGCAGTTGACGATTATTGGGCAATGGGCCATCATCGTACGAGGCAGCGCATATTGCGTGTTATTGCATGAGATGACCTGCTGCCACCATGGTTTATGATTGATAATGCCGAGCTTGTGACCCTGCCGAACAAGCGGACTTCTCGCCGCGAGGCTGAAGCCGTCTGCCTGGTAGTGATGCCTGCAAGTAGGAATTGTCGTCTAATGTGGCTTTGTCCTACGGCAGGTTTTTCATCGGAAGGTCTCCACAGGTCATGGATGAAGCCGAAAACAACAGAGATTGGCATTCGCACTTAACGAAGATCCAGGAAGGGGCAACAGGCGACGATCAAGAACTACATTACTGGTGTTGACAGATTTGCTGTTTCTCATATGCAGAATTGGAAGGATTTCGGTTAGATGTCGGTATTGTCAAGACCAACGCCCCAAACCAATATCAAGGGCCAGCTTGCACGTGTGTCACACGCGGGAGGAAGTCAGTTGGATTGCGCGTGATGGCAGGCATGTGATTAAGTGGAAAGGGGATGTGATGTGCAGTCGAGCGATAGCATGGCTGCCACATCATTGGAAGGGAGATGCGACCAATCCAATCCGATCCAACCCAACCCAATCCAGTACAAGGGCGTGCACCTGCAGCTCGTCCCATCCCATGGGCCATGGGCTATGTACCGACAAAGCATACGCATACGCACTCGCACTCGCACCCGCTACACAGTACAGTAGAGCACAGCAGAGTAGAATACACACCCACCCTCCATCCCACATCTCCCTGCAGAGAGGCGAGCACAGTGCAGTACAGTAGTAAGTGTTCTGTGTCAGATGCTTGAGAGGAAAGGAAGCGGAGTAGAGGGTGTGGGTCTGCCCCTGCGGTCCTTTTCTTCCTCGCGTTCTCTATCGCCGCTTGCACATTAAGCCGATTCAATAGCCATGCAACATTCTCCCCAATATGCGCCGGATGGGTCATCCCTGCTGGCTGCGTGTCGTGTGGTGCGAATCTTGGACAGGCACGAGAAACGGAGCAAAACAAGGGTGCAGAGGCGTTTCAACGAGACACGAGGGCCACCGTTGACGTAAAAGTCTTGTCAAGTGAAGGGCCAAAGAAGAAAAAAACAAAGTTCAACTGGACTAGGTTTTCGTAGCTAGCGATCAACAGAAAAAAACGAAAATCGAGGACGGACGATGCCACCCAAGCATACCTGTCCTTTACTGCTGTGGGATTGGAATGATAGACCTGAACCCTATTATTACCACCATCATCATTCCCTTCCATGCATACGCTTCCCCTCCATCTCACGCTGATAGCCACAGAACTAGGGTGTGATTGGTGTTTCCATTCCTTCTAGAGTCCTTCTGGAAGCCTGTAGCCGCATACACCTTGCATGCAGAGAGCGAGCTTTGCGCCAGTTACATTCAGTGTCGCAGTCACAAGAGCAATAGAGCGCAACAGCGAAGAGCACGAGTGGCGTACGGTACATTGCAGCACAAGACTCGGCATACTGAGACCACCTCCTGCCTCTGCAGCATAGCGCAGCGTAGTGCAGCGTGGTGCAGTGCAGCGTACGGCGTGCGTGCAAGACTGCAGTATATTATTGTTGTCTCGTTTCGTCTCGTCTCGTCTCGTCTCGTCTCGAACCTCCATCCGTCCCCCTCCTGCTCTGGCTTTGCCGATCAGAACGCTAGAGCAGCCGATTGTCGACCGTCTTACGCATTCGTTCGCCTGCTCGACATCACCGCTGGAGCCATTACCTGGTCGCACGGCCGCGCATGGGCGAAACATCCCTCCTCCATCCATTGCACACCCCAAAGCTGTCCAGCTGCTCCCACTTCCGCGCTAACGCCATCATCATCACGCACAAAGACGGCTCGCCTTTTAATCGAAACACTCAGTCGAACCTCCACCACCACCCATCGCAACGACACACCACAGAACTCACGCTCGAAACTCGCACCTGAGCCCAAACCAATCTTCAGGCTCACAACACTGTACCGCCACGACGCAACCCTGGTCGCTCTGCGACAACGGTATTCTTTCCTGCACTCTCTGTCTCTCTCGCGAGATCTCTGCTGTACATCTCCACCTCAAGTGACTAGCAGGGTTGAAACCGAGTGACTGCTACCACCACCACCACCACCCAGCGCTCTACATCCAGCGCTTTAAGCATCCGCTTGGCTTGCGACATTCCACCCCCAAATTGACGGACTCGACTCCCTCTTGCGCCCCAGATTCCGTACGACTATACGCGCAAGAATCCACCCACTTGACCGCCCGCTTCTGGGCCCTTGACAACCTTTCCCTTCTTCTCCTTCATTGCTTTATGCCTGCGTCCCACTCGCGGGCAAGGTAGAGCTAGCCGATTGAAGTGCTCTTTTCCCTTACCACCAACAAAGGCGGCACGCGACCGAATGCGCCGCCGCCCGCACCTCCAGTTACCAGTCCTTTCGCACCACCGCCCACGACTGTCTGTTCCACCGTCCAGGACATAGTGGTGGCCTGGTGCTCACTTGTCTCTGCATCATACCACTTTCGCCGTCACCACCACCACCACCACCACCACCACCCCCCCACGCCTCACCGCTACTGTCTCCGCCATCCTCTTGGCCACCTGTGTTGCCCCACATCAGTGACTGACTGTGCGCCAGCGCAGTTCAAGCGCAAGGTCCACCCCCTCGCCGATGGAAGAGCATGCCGCAGATGGGAGATGCAGTGTGGTCTATTACTGCACAAGCGCTCAGAGCGACTTGAACGAGCTGTACGACCATACGCACTCACCAACACCCGTGCACGCCGATGCGGACACAGGCGCCAGAATCCCACTATGGCAAGAGCGTATGATCGGTAATGTGAGCATTCTTCTGGATCCAGACCAAGGTGGCTTTGATGAAGGTAGGCAACAACCACAATGGCATGGAAGAAGCACCGGGCTAACAACCTCCAGTCTTCGTCGGGTCCTCGCCACAGACGTGCTTCGATAGGCTAGAGACATGCGCCAACAACCAGCCAACAGTGTTACTGATTGAGATACTCACGTCTACCAGTACCCGTCGTGAGTCATGGGTCATCCATGCTGAAAACGACCCAGATGCTATACCAACGCTCCGTGCATTGACAGCCGACATCCAAGGCGCTCGCTTCCAGAAGCACATCATGACATTCGCCGTCATTGTGCCAAGCTCCACAGTCGACTCGCTGCCTATCGATGCCAACACTGCCACAAAATGCCTGCACGCCGGCGCCCTCGAGGTTGTCTCGAGTCCTTTCGGGAGTGCTGATATCAATCGCATCGTCAGCCATTTCAAGGAGCAGACCAGAGCACCTGCACGCCTGCTTGGATCTGCCATGGCACAGAACCTCGTGGACAGCATACGCGATACGCACCAGCCGATGGAACCTTGCCACCGGCCCGACCAGACCGTACTCTTGGATCGGAGGAAGTTGATCGAGGAAAGCATAGACGAATGGAAGTTCTGTGCGTCAGAATACGATTGGGACGAGCTCGTATGTGCCGTCGTCTTCATGCTGGAACGCTTGCTTGGCCATGCTGAACTGGCCGAGTATGGATTGGTCAGGGCCGAGCTTGTCTCGTTCGTCCTTGCCACCAGGAGGCAGTACAAGCACGAGCGTCAAGTTCACTACCACAATTGGCGCCACGCCGTGGACGTTACGCAATCGCTGTACTGCTTTCTTCTCGCTATCGATGTGATTCCGTCCTGCTCGTCTGATGTCGCGCGGCAGCACACACCAGTCGAGAAACTGCTAACCCCGCTAGATGGATTGATCTTACTCATTTCCGCTATTGGCCATGATGTCGGTCACCCTGGTGTCAACAACGCCTTTCTGGTGGCCTGTAACCACCCTCTTGCTCAACTATACAACGACAAGTCTGTACTGGAAAACTACCACTGCGCTGCGTATTCACAATTGCTGCGACGACATTGGCCAGCATTGGGTGACATCGCCGGCTTCAGAGCCACCATGATATCAACCATTCTAGCCACCGACATGGGCCGCCATTTTGAATACATGGGTAACCTGGGCGACCTGAAGCAAAGGGTCCACGACTGTGATTCCAATGTGGATGACTGGAGCGAGAAGGACCAGGAGCATGTAAGAGAGCTACTCATGGCGCTGCTGATGAAAGCGGCAGACATCTCGAACGTTGCCCGACCTTTCAACGTGTCGTCGGGGTGGGCCAAGATCCTACTCAGTGAATTCGCCCGGCAAGGCGAACTGGAAGCCGAGCTGGACATCCCGACATGCCTCTTTGGTGGACCTCCAAAACAGGACGACGAACTGGCGGCCGCACAGAGCCAACAGGGTTTCATCAATCTGTTTGGATGTCCTCTTTTTGGTGGTATCGCTGAGGTACTTCCGAGCATGAAGTACACAGTTGACATCCTGAATGATAACATGCAGACCTGGTCAACAAGAATCGACGAGGAAAAGCGAAGAAGGGAAAAGGAAGCCGAAGATGGCGCGTTGACACTGGCGTCGGTCAGCAGAGAGGATCTTGAAGAGGCCAAAGAACAGGGAAAGGTGAAACACCACGCATCGGAACCCAGTGCAGTCCTTATCCATCCAGCTCAGCCACCACGTACGCCAGTAGAGCGAGAACTGCCTGAGCGCCCTGACGGTTCACCCGACTCGCACCCAGCAAGTGAGCTGAGACAGCGCCTAGTGCAGAGCTTCGGCACTACGGAAGACAAGCGGAGTCACGCACATCTATTACACTCCCCCTCTAAATCACCATTCGGACCAGGCTCACGCCGATCTAGCAAAGACGCCGCCCTTGATTCCATCCATCCGTACAGCATCTTTGCCCACCAAAATTTCAATGCGGGATCACGACGAGGGTCCAATGCTAGCGCCCACTTTCACCAAAACTACTCAACTTCGAGAAGAGGCAGCAAAGATGAAAGCCTAACGACCATCCTGGTCACCAGTGGCGCTAGCAACAGCCCAGCGAGACGAAGCTCGCCAAATTCTTCAAGTGGGACGAAAGTAGAGACAACAAGCAGCAACAAAGTCGCGTCAACCTCTAACAATCAACATCATCATAATCATAATCAGACAATGCCTGGAGAGAGACGCAGCCAGAAACAGTCGATCGTATCAGTTCCCTCCTCCAGATCACACGCGACGAGTTCAGCAACGGCAGCAACCAGCGAGCCCTCACCCTCAACTCAGGCCTCATCGCTGGCTCCAACATTGAGCATCGATGACGAGCCTACACCACCGGCACAGCGTGAAAACGTCGCTGCTACTGAAGACCCTTTCCTGGTCCCCGAAAGCTGGCCAAACGCACCAGATACCGGCCACAGGCACTCCGCACCGAACGCATTACCAGCCACACCACCCCCGAGAAGCGCAGGAGGGAGCAGCAGCAAGCTTTCGAAGACAGACTCCCCGCAGATAGTAGCGAGCATGGCAAGCGGCGAATCGGAGGAGGCCCATCACAGCACACCGAGGAAGACCAACGAGGCCGGTGGCATCCGCGAATCGAGAAGCCGAAGCAAACTGCGCGGCCTCAAATTCTGGAAGAAGAAGAAGGACCACTCTGGCATGGAAGGCGGCGAAGCCAGTTCAGTCTGAAAAGTTTTCGGGGAATCGAATCAGAGATGAAAAAGGAAGGAAGGAAAAAAAAGAAAGAAAAGAAGAAGGCACAGGAGAAACTGGATGATCGCCAGCGAAGAGCAGAAGGGAGAAATAAGTTGGCCCGGGCCCGTCGTCTCTGCGTGCTTCCTTGTTATGACTGTACACGGCAAAACAGGCGCACAGCTGCAGGATATGGTGGGACAAAGTATGCTTTTATTTCCCTTCAATTTTTGTTACGCAGGCTATGATTGCAATGAAAGCTCGGAACTCCCTTGTTATGTCGAATCCCTTTCTGGATGTTAGGAGAGACATGGGCGCGTCACAGAGACTCAAGCTTGTACGTTAAGTTAGGAGGAGATGTCGTGGAGAGTCTTCTATATAAGAGAAAGAGAGAGAGAGAGAGAGGAAACAATCGAGCCACTCTGCTTTGAAAACTTCATGCATTGCCATCGTCCTTTTTATGCCGATAGTCTCCCCTCCCCACCCCAGCAATTGATACCGTTACTGGCGCCCCCCTGAGCCATATGCCTATACATGCAAGCAGTGAAAGGAAGGCCGTATGAACAACGTCTGGCATAACGGTTGCCCGGGACGGACAAGCTGGTCCTCACATCCCACATCTCCGCCTGGACATCCACCCCTCTGTACCACTTCGCTCTCGACATGCGCCTCGGCGCTCCCAGCTGCTGCATGACGCCCGGCCACGCCTCGAACATCTGGCACCGCTCCAACCCACTCCTTCGGACAGCAGCCATACGCTCCGCACGCAAGCTCACGGCCACCGCTCTTCAGCCCCTGCTGTAGTCACCTGCTCCGGCCGACGACGCCTTGCAGCTCGATGTTGGGCGCGATGTACGGCCGGACGTCGCGGCGGTGGTGCGTGCGCTGCTCGTACGCGTATGCGAAGGCGATCAGGTCGGCCTCGCTCCACCTGGCGCCCATGAAGGCGAGGCCGAAGGGGACGTTGGGCGCCGTGGAGACGAGGTCGCCGCGGTCGTTGAGCTGCACTGGCCAGGCGGGCGGGTAGAAGCCCATGGGGACGGTGACGACGGGGCTGCCGACGAGGGCGGGGATGAAGGAGGAGATCCGGGTCGGGAGCAGGACGGCGCTGACGTTGTTGCGGGCGATGGCACCCAGGATGCCGCCCTCGCCGCCGTAGTAGAGGTTCCGCTGGTAGGCCGGCCAGAAGCGCGGGTCGGTGTTGTTCCACCCTTGCTTCAAGGCGGAGTCCCAGGCGCCAGTGTCGCGGCTGGGGTAGTCTTCCGCCGGGAAGGAGCGGGTGAAGGCGCGTAACTGCTCGAGCGTGGTGATGTTGAGCTGGTTGTACTCGAGCTCGCGCAGGTAGGACGGCAGGTCTGAGAGGAAGTCCGCCTGGAAGATCGCGGACGAGCTGCCGTTGTAGAAGTACTCCTCTGCCGCTGTGAAGTTGGCGTCGACGATCTCGGCACCGGCTGCTGCTATTTGGGCGACGGCTGCGTCGAATGCGTCGACGACTGGTTGATCCATCTCGTGCGCAAAGAAGGCGAGCACGTTCCTCGCCACCCCAATGCGTGCACCATCAAAGGCATCGTAGTCACATGCAGCAGCATAGTCTGGCAGGTTGCCGTCGAATGGTCCCGCGGAGGTGTAGTTGTCGTACTGGTCAGGTCCAGCGATTGCCTGGAGTAGGTGAGCAGCGTCCCTGACTGTCCTGGCCATAGGGCCAACGGTATCCTGGTGCTCACTGATCGGTATGACCAGATATCTACTGGTGAGGCCGACCGTGGGCTTGATCCCAACGAGGTTGTTCGCGTCGCTCGGGCCAAGAATGCTCCCGCTTGTCTCCGTCCCCAGTGCAGCCCAGGCAAGTCCTATTGAACTGGCGACGCCAGATCCGGAAGAGCTGCCACTGGGGTCCTGGCCAGGGTAGTAAGCGCCGTAGGTCTGCCCTCCATACGCGGACCAGCCATTGCTGCTGTTGTTGCTGCGACAGTTCGCCCACTGGCTGAGGTTGGTCTTGCCGAGGATGATGGCCCCCGCCTTCCTGAGCTTCGCCGCCATCGTGCTGTCGCGAGGGACCCTCGCGCCTAGCAGCGAGAACGAACCGGCCGTGTTGTTCATCTTGTCATCCGTGGCGATGTTGTCCTTGATCAGCACCGGGATGCCGTGCAGTGGCCCCAGTATCGAGCCGGCCGAGCGCATGGCATCGAGTCCCTCAGCGATCTCAGCGGCATCTGGATTCAACTCGGTCACCATGTGCAGTGTGCCGTTGACCTCCAGTATCCTCTGGCTGTAGGCATCGACAAGGTCGGCCGACGTGAAGGCGCCGCTCTCCAGCCCTGCTGCGAGGTCATCCAGCGTCGCATCGATCAGTAGAGGGAAATCATCTCCGCAGCTACAGGAGGGACAGTGCCAGTGGGGACCATGGTGCCACGGGCGAGGGGGCCCTTGCGGCGTAGCAAGACCCTGAATTACAGAGATGATTGCACATAGGACAACGCCCGCGACTTGGAAGACATGCATCGTTGGAGCAGAGCATCGGTCAAGCACATAATCGCTGTGGCGAGAAGACCCGTCAGTGTAGTGCTTAAGTATACATACCGCCAGGCTTGACTATCTCTTCAGACTGCAAGCCGATAAAGACATATTGTATGTGGTCAGTGGTTGTGCCGTTACCTCCTACCTACTTGGGCACCGGACTGCGTAATCAGTTCAGGATATGCCAGATATCTGGAGAGTAAGCGTGGCCAGGGTTTGCGTCCAGCACGATACCTGGCGTTACATCTCCCCTAGGCACCAGCTTTAGCAACCTAGTGATGACTGGACATGGCGGCGAGCCGAATGGAGTCATTTGTCGGGTGGAACTGGGGAAGGGCATGGAGTTGTAGAAGCCATCCCTCCGAAATAGGAAGGTGGCTGCTGTGCCGGCGCACGAGAGATCGGCATCCCAACCTTAATCTACTGCGGCGTTGTGACAGGTACGATGGCGCCGGCTGACCGATGGATGTCGCAAGATTCGTATTCTCCTCTCTAAGTAAGATATGTCGAGGGTAGACTCAAGACAATCATATATGGGGTATCACAATGGTCAATTTGAGCAGTGCTCGAACTGGAGACACTGGAAAGCGTCTCTCCGCCGGTCTTCGCATGCCTTTGTGGTGTCGCTTGTGGTGATACATAGCTCATCCCGAACGCTAGAGCTTTCCCCCCTTCTTCTCTCCAGACAGTGTCCCGCTAGAACGCCATGGTACCGACAGACTCCTTTCTTACCGTCCACCTCAATTTCCTTCTTGGCTTTGAGCCGGTGCCGGTGGTGGGGGAGGCGGAAGGGAACTCGATTCTCCCTCGTTGACCGGTGTTGGAGCGACGCGCCGCCGCTTTTCTCTTCCGTCCTCGCCGTGGCTTGCTGCCGACGCATCGCTCCCTCGCTTGATCCCAGCTATACTCCCTACGGTGGTACCAGGCCCAACTCCTCCTGCAGTGGTAGCGATCTGTTGCCCTGGTGTTTGTGGCGGCGTGAACAGCGGCACGGCACCAGCGTTCGAACCGGCAGCGGCGACGGAAGGGATACTGCTGAGTGTTGGTGTTGGATTGTTCATGGATGGCGTCGCATTCTGATCTGGTGGTTGTGTGAAGCTGCTAGCGATGCTCGAAGCAGACATGCTGCGAGCCGGTGACGCTGGGCGCATCGAGAAGGGTGATGGTGAGGGATTGACCGGGATGCCACCGACACCCTGCTGTGAGCCGTGGCGTGGCATCTGTGGAACAGGTGGGGGTGGTGCTGCGACAGCTGTAGGGGTGGCCTGAGGCGTGGAAGCCGCAGAGTTCGCCTTGGCAATGGAGATCGGCACAGGGGTCGACGAGCGCTTTGTAGACATCGGAGGGTGGTAGACGGTGCCCAGCTCGCCAGCCGCAAATGAGAGTGCCGAGCAGAAGCCATCTGATGATGTCATCAGTAGGGTGCGGCCATCTGTTGACCAAGAGAGATCCGTAAACGTGGCGTAATGAAGGTTACTGACGACGCAAAGCGGTTTCGTCTGTTGGGTGTCATACACATAAACCGCGTCCTGGGTGGCAACGGCGTAGACTATCCGATATGGAAGGCTGAAGGCCGGTTGCGGACCCGAGGGCGGTACAGGCGTCGAAGGGCTGGGGTCAGCTTCGCCCATCCGTGGAGAAGCAGCGACGGCGAAGAAGGGCGAAGGAGAGGCGGCGCTGGTCGGAGGAGGAGGCTCCATTGACGCATGGGAGGTGGGCGCCTTGGATGGTATCACCGGCTCTGGCAGAGGTGGGATGTCTTCCTCGGTGCGGGTGTCTATGGCTATCTCCTTCGTGTCCACATTCGCCGATCGTAGGTTGTAGTAGACCGGCGAGCACTTGACCGCGACAGATGGCTTCCTATGCCCTGGCAGGTGAGCGACCGGGGGCTTGTTCAGGCCAGACCGGGTGTAGATGTAGACGGTGTTGATGATATCATCGGTCGGTTTGGATCCCTCCGCCCCGGGCTGTGAGGTCTTGTACTGTCCCGCCGGTGTGAACAGCAAGCTGCCGTCAGGAGCAAACGTCAAGCGCCTGAAGAAGGACGTGAAGGTCTCATTGGCGTACAGGTTCGCATTCTTCACGCCGAGGCCTATGCTCGCAGACAGGCCGGGGGAGGCTGAAGGCATGACGGCAGGCAAGGGGATCGACGGGCTCGGTGAGACAGAGCGGCGTAAGGGCGGGCCTATCTGAGAGCCGAAAGACGATCTGCGGCTGTGGGAGGTTGGCGGAGGGTTCATTGGGGCAGCTAGCGACTGCGGTGTGCCCGGTGCTGAGAGGATTGGCGAGCCGACCGCATTCGATGTCGATTCGGCGAGGAGCGAGGCACGGTAGTTACCAAAATCAGGTGGTGCCGGACTGCTTGACGAGATGCGCCGAGCGGGCAGATCCATCTTGGTGATGCGATTGTGCTGTGAGAGCGAGAATTGGCCCTCCTTGTTCCTGAGGGTGTAGATGTGTACCGAACGGTCGGAAGATTGGGTCGCCACGAACTCGTTGAGGGGATCCCACGCGACGCCTTGCACGTAGTGGTTGTGCTCAGCTATCTGCCGTACCGTGGTGCCTAGAAGGGAGGCGTTAGCACATGCCATTGTGGTCCTGGAACAGGACGCAGGACGCAGGACGCAGTACCATTCGAGGCGTCGTATATCCTCGCCACGTTGTCCATGCTGCCAGTGATGAAGAACTGCCCATCCGGTGACCAAGCGAGGTCGTAGATCTCAGAGCCGCTGCTCGACCTGCACATGGTCTTGACACGCCATGACTCGACATCCTCCTCAGCATCGTCGCCGAAGCTCGCCGACAAAGCCGGGTTGCTCGAGGGAACCCATAGCAGTACATTGCCGTCGTCGCCAGCAGTAGCGAGCAGTTCACCTGGATCGAGTTAGAGTGGAGGATTCCGACGTGGTGAATTGGGGCCTGCGATGCATCCTACCCTTCGGGCACCACCGCACAACGTTGACGGCCTGCGTGTGCTTCTTGAGAGTCGAGAGGTAGGTGACCTTGCGCTCGTCACCACTGTAGTCTATCTTCCATACCCGAACATTGTTGTCTCCTCCAGCAGTGGCCAGTCTCCCCTTGCCTTGAGGCTCAAAGTGTGCGGAGTATACAGGGCTGCTCTCATGCCAGGCAACCAACAGCGGTGCTGCCTTCATGTTTCCCCAGGACAGCTCTGGCGCGCAGCCAGGAGGAGGCTATTCGCAACAAAATGCAGACAGGATCTCGGTGGATGGCTGGGAGGGAGGGCGAGAGACTATCAAGCGGTTCGACAGAGGGTATGGGCTGCAACTGTCCAGAAAGGGTGGGGAAATCGGTGGGCGGAAGGATCGATTGTCGAGACAGGCGAGGAGAGAGGATGTGAGAATGGAGGGAGGTAGAGAGATGTGTAGCAGGTAGCGAGAAGATATGCGTTTCGGATGTACAAGGGTAGCGATGCGAGTCCACGGGCAGCTCCCTCTGGCGTGCAATAAGATAGAGAGATGCAACCAAAAAGGGCAGCAGTACTGCAGCGAACCAAGTCACACGGCACGAGTCGGTCTCCGACAAGGGCAAACAGAGCTGATAGAGGCACGACAATGGCCACCGAGTGAACCTGGCCCCCAGAGTAGAGCAAGGAGACTGGTGGGTGTAGAGGCTTGGACATGTACAGCTGCAGCAGCAGCAGCAGCAGCAACAACAACAACAACGGTAGTGGGAGGAGGATGGAGAAGACTCGGGGGTCAGAGAGACAGAGAGACAGAGAGACACAGAGACACAGAGACAAGAGGTCGGTCAGATTCGAGGTGCATGCGCAGTGCGTTCCAACTGCGCTACGATACGATGCGGGTTGCGTGGGTAGGCAAAGGCTAATTGCAGACCACCGTTGACCACTGTGTCTGTCACTGCAATGGTTGCAGCTGTGACTGCGACTGTGACTGCGACTGTGACTGTGACTGTGACTGTAACTGTGACCGTCACCATGGCTGGACTCCTACCGATGGACACAGCTTTCGGGGGGCGTGTGGTGTGTGCACACTAACCCATGTCCGTCGCCTCCTCGCCGCAGCGACTCCCCCTTCACCGCGTCTGGCGTGGGCGGGGCGGGGCGGGGCGGGGAAACAGAGACAAGCGGCGAGGCATGGCGGCATGGCGGCATGGCGGAGCAGGAGAGAGAGAGAGAGAGAGAGAGAGAGAGAGAGAGAGAGAGACAGACAGACAGGCAGACAGGCAGACAGGCAGCGAGAGCGAGAGGCAGATGGAGAGATGGGGAGATGGCAGATGGCAGATGGCAGATGGGACGCGAACCTGACACGGGCCCGCACGCGTTTCCCTGGGCGACCGTTGGATGGCCCCTCGTATCACCGATCCCCCCCCATTTCTCTTGAATTCCTTAGGGACCAAGATACCTGCGGCAGCCCGTCCACCTGCCAACCAATGCCAACCAATGCCATCGTGCCTCCATGCCCAGGGTGTCTACCTGGCCTTTGCTTCCCTCCAACTAGGGCTCTGTGGTAGGTCAACCATGCGAGGTGTCTAATCGTGGCATCTTGGTACCAAGGCTGCGAAACAGGTGCCGGACCGCCAGCCACGGCTCAGGGATTCCGAGGTTGCAATGCGGGACAACGGAAGACGAGATATTATATATTAACAATATACTGCGTGGCACTATCAGACAACGGTCCTCATTGGTCTAGTGGCTATGATTTCCGCTTGTCATGAGTTCATCTCATATCAAGCGCGGGAGACGTAAGTTCTTCCTCACTGCTCAGTAGTGACCCAGCTTGGTTTGGTCATGTGCTAACAGCTTCAATAGCAGGGTTCGATTCCCTGATGGGGAGATTCATCAAGTCTTTTTGCTTTTCCTTTTTTGCTCGATGTGTTCTTCTCTGCCTCTCCTTATTTCCAGATTCGACTTCCTTCTCAGCACAAGGCCATTGCAATCTGATAAATCAGTGGTGACATGTGTGTAACTCATAGATAGAGAGGGTTGTGAAAGACAAGGTGAATATTCCCCGTGTCTTCGGTCGCCGGCCAGCCGGTACGAGAGACATATCCCACGTAGGCATGCCGTGTAACCCCGTGCAACCGTTCGAAAATTGGGCAGCAGACAACGCTGTGGCATGACCTCGAGAGCGTGGGAGATGAACAACATGACACGACGGCCGACCATCTATTGACCACCAAGATAAACCAAGAAAGCAAAAAAGCACGGTCCGGATGCTATTATCTCAAGTCGCGACATGTTCGAACGGCACCAACATAGCCTACTACGCATGGTCGTACACTCTTGGAACTTATCATCTCGGCCATCGAGCTATAGACTGAAAGACAACGTCCCGTCAGGGGGGATGCTTGAAACCCAAAGCCCAGGGCGCTTGCTGGATACAACCCGCGTTGCACCTTTCTTTATCTTAGATTGCTATACACGAGTAGGCTTTTACTAGGCACAAGGGACAATTCGAGTTTCTAGATCTGCTTATGATACACGCGTCCGAGGGTTCAGCATGGCTTGCTCCATGCTAGCTGGAGCGCCGGCAAGCTCGAGCCTATCACTCGACAAGCAGGCTTCTCAGTCTTGCCTCTGTTGAGATGACCTGTAGGGCGAGAGTCAGTTGTCAAGATCGTTCGATCAATAAGGGGAGTCTGGCTTGGAACTTACATCGACGGCTTGCTGCACTTCCAACACCCTCCTGCACTGGTCGACCCAGTCCCTGCTTAGCACACCGGCCCATCCCTTCAGCCCGTTCATCTCCCTGGCGGCCTCATCGAGCCTGCCTTCCTCCAGCAACACCTCTGCCCTGCCCAGGATAGCCTCGACATCGTTGCCCTCAGGCAACCCCCTGCCAGAGCGGTCGCGCTTCTCAAACATGAGCTTGCTCAGGACAGCGGAGGCCGCGTGCGAGGCGATGCCAGCATCCTCGGGGAGGAGGCTAGCCTTTCGCACCTCTGACGCCACGCGCCTGAAGCGGTCGATGAGCGCTGATGGGGAGGGAATGCCACGTTGGTACGATGCTGGGTGGATGGACGCGATGGCCGAGCTGATCAACTCGTTGTCCTTGCCGATCTCCTTCAGAGCGACAAGCTCGTTCAGGAAAGGCTTCGGCACATCTTGGTTGTGGATGGCGGCACGGATGGCCTCTAGGGCAATGTGAAGGTGCTGCGTCTGTAGGTTGGAGTCAATCACCGAAGTCCAGTCTCCAGTCAGCTTCTCGAGATCGGCAACGGAGGTGGAGAGCTGGTCGAGTTTTGATAGTCTGCCATCCCGCTCCTCCTCGACGTGCTTCCTCACTTCCTCCGCAAAGCGTTTCTGGAGGGAGATTTCCTGCTCCAGCAGAGCATTCTTGTTCTTCTCTTCAGTCAACTTCTTTGTGGCCTCGAGTTCAGCAGCTAGACGCTGGCTGTACGAGGTGCTGAGACGCTCACGCTCGGTCTCGTATTCCTCCCTCCACTTGGCCTCCTGCTCGTGCATCTCGCCTTGCAGTCTCCGCACTAGCTCCTTTGCGGCACTGTCGAACTCAGTATGTGCGTTCTTGATCTGGTTTTCTGCTTCGACGCTGGTCTTGTCCTTGAGCTCTGTAATCCCGGCGATGACATTCTGGAGCTCAGCCTTGGCAGAGCTGATGGTGGAGGCGTACTTGCTGGCTTCAGGAGAGGCGTTGACCGCAGTGATGATGTCGTTCACCATCTTGACAACCTTTTGCACTACAGGCTCTGTAGCCTGGGCAACGTTGATGTGATCGATTGGTTTGGGGAGAGCAGTCTTCTCCTTGGGTGGGGCTGGAGCTGGAGCTGGAGCCGGAGCCGGCTTCTTCTCCTGCGTGACAGTCTTTGCCTCTACAGGAGCAGCCTTCGCCTTATTCTCCTCTGTGGAACTCATGTGCCTGCCTTTGACACCGAGGTCCTGGATCTTCTCCTCTTGCGCAGCCTTTGCAGTCAGCCCGGAGTTCTTACCGATAGTGACCTTCTGCTCTCCACGAAGTTGCGGCCACTTCTTGTCCTCGACGACCTTGTTAGGGAATCGCTTGCGGAACTCGCGCTCCTCAAAGTAAGCCACAGCGTCCTCGCCGTACGGGACGAACTCGGAGAAGAAGTCGTGGAAGTTGTCATTCACAAGTGAGTAGTAGACACCTCCAGCATACCCAAGGATAGCAAGAATCAGGATCGAGGACACGAAACGTCTGAATCTCCGCTTCGGCTTTGGAGCAGCAGGCGCAGCAAGAGCTGGAGGCGGAGGCGAAATCGCACCGGCCTCTGCGGGAGTTGGAGGGATCTTTGGTATGCCAGATGGAGGGATCTCGGGGGTCGCGGTGGCCGTCTTGTTGGCATCGAGAATCGGCTCCTGGGGAATGCCAGCAACTGTGTTGCTCTCACTCCCTGGGAGCACGTTCTTATCTGGACCCTTCTCGTCGGCAAATGCCCTCTGTTGTTTCCAGATGTCAGTAATGCTCAGCGTCAGATGTACAGCCATTGGCCTTGTCCCAACATACCCTAGTGATGGCCTGTTGGACCCGTTGAGATTGCCATTGGTGCCTCAGACTGCGCGCGGCGATGCCATGAGGGAGGCGATGCGCGCGAATGACCGGGCGCAGCATGTTGGAGCCGCAATGTATTGTTCCTGGCGAATTTGCTTACTGTCGCGTGTAGACTGAAAAAGCTACGCCAGCTCGATAGCTTTGATGAACTCCTGTTGCGCTAGTGGTAACGCCCGGCTTCGGGTTCCTTAGGATGCAAGCATTTCTTGGCAGCGAATGACGACTTGGGATGATTTGAACTCCACACACTCCACTCATATTGCAATCAACACAAGCTAACGTGAGCATACAGAACTGCATATGTTGGAGAATGATCTTAGATGGGGATATACAGCAACCAACGGTGGTATTCTCACCTTGGAGTGCTGCCTGCCTTTCGGGATCCTAAGCTGCACATTTTTGTGCAAGGCTCATCATACTGTTACATGGCTCGAACCTCGCCGTCATTCCACTTACTATCACCAATGACTTTAGTGACTTTGTTGTAAACCCTCATCTCGAGATCAGTAGCTACAGTGTAGCGTCACAGTATTTCAAGGCTTGCTAACTAATTCCTCTAGACACAGGAGACTTTCCAGTGGTATTTAAGCAATACAGGCGATGTGCCGAGTTTGATATAGCCATGCTCAGCTGCTTTCCATATATCATGTGCTGTTTCCAGGATTCCGGTCCACCATCACCTCTCAACTTCCCTCAGCTACATTATCGTCTGATCATACAGGATCTCCCTGTATCTGGTGAAGGCCATAGGTTCAGGTGATGTTTTCGAATGAGCCATTTGGCCAGTCCAATTTCAAGTTACAGGGCAAGTCTTGAAGCACACCAGTAATTCAGACCGACGTATATGGATGCTGTATTGATCTGCATCACTCGTGCAGCAATGCTGCATCTCTTGATGTTGAGAACGGTTTCAAAGGGATGTATGTCGTAGTAGTCCGTACTAGAACGCCAGGGGTTTCTTACGTTCACATATGCTTCTCCACACGGCCAGGCCCAAAGATAGTGACTGGAGATCTCTCGCATTCCCTGTGAACATCGATGTGGACTCATAGATATCCTGAGATCTCAGCCAGTACCGTCTATCTCATCGTGTGGCACATCGCTCAAATCTACTGGCTCCTTTGAGCTGCTCTGAGCACTGGCAGTAGTCTCTGGGTCCAGATCCCTGTCCTTCATCGCTTCATCCAATGCACTGAGTTGTTCGTCGAACGTGCGCATCAAACCTTCAAGGTCCCAGTTTGGACCTTGAGGCTTTACAGCTTTTGGCGCTGCCCCTTGTCCCCTTAGTTTGAGCATCACACCTTTGCTACCATTGCCCGTCCCATTGCTCCAACTGGGCGCTTCCTCTACGCTTGCTTTCAATGTTTGCCAATCATCACTCAAAGATACAGCCGACCGCACAGTCTTACCGTCGGCAGCCAGATCTATCAGCGCAAATCTTTCCTTACTAGTATGGTAGGCGGTGGTATCAGCCCCCTGCTGAGCAAGAGCGTCTAAGGAGAGGTTGGTAACGATGTCTTCTTCGTCGTCCGCAAACATATAATGCACATGAGGGTGGAGGTGCTCGCCCGTCTCAGGGTCTTCGATCAGCATGAAGAACGGACTGAATTCTGCAGGCGGGGGTGGTAAATCCTCAATTGTCGGTTGTCGAGCAGATAGACTGTTCTCATCAATCGTGGAGCCATGAACGCTCTCTTGTATAGCCGGGGACGCCGACATTTGTTGGGAAAAGTTGGTGCTGGAAGCTTGTTGGTTTTTGACTGCGACCAGTATCACGGAAGGGTAAAATCGCGCTTCCCCGTCATGCTTGCATTTAGGTACCACTCGATTCCACTCGTGCGACTAATCGCTCTCGCTCGGCAGCCATGAGCTAGCCTGCATCATGCGATGATACGATCAGGGCGCGAAGATGGATGCAGGACAATCTGTGAGCCGCTTGGTATCATCGTCCCTTGATGATGTTGTTGTCCGTGGAGCTTAAGCTTACTAGGCAACCGTCACGTTCTTATCGATAAGTAGTGCTTCTGGCAGTGTCCATCTAGGTATGATATCTGCCGTGTTTCGGCACGTCCACCACACTTCGACACCTCAGATAGATCTAGTGGCAACAAAGAATACGGACATCGCCATGAGTTCTCCTACTATTCTGGAGCTACATGTGTTTGATGAGCTTCCAGTCACTCAGCTTGTGCCGTAGTTTCCTGTCGGGAGTCGAGCACAATCACCCTAAAGTTTTCATTAGGAGATTGGCCGCCGGCCACATGCCTTCGGGAGTCTTTCACGAGGGAAGGGGCTGCCTATCACCAGCTCGATATGAGGCAAGGTTCGAACTCCCGCCAGTTCGTGTGTGATCATCTGAGTCCGCATGTAAAACCCTGATAGTTAACCATGTATGTTATCCAAAATATGCCTCGTGAACGGCTTTACGGTTCTCTCTCATTCTTAAGAAAGGCAGGATCGAGGCTCATCCTTATATTGTAACTTTGTACAGCCGCCAAAAGCGGATGACTCAGGACGAGATGTAATACCCGTCGCTCTTGTATATGATATTAAGACGTAAAACAAGGTACAGGTTGATGAAGATGTACATTTCACCTGGCCCTACACATTCATCACTATCTGTATACCCCAAGAGACTTTAGACAGCTGTACGTCTGGCAGCAAGGGTGGGGTATTCTCCAACGCAGCAATGGCTACTGCCCACGGTGTTGCTGGAGGTATCGGTACGGAGGGGAAGGGAACGACTGTGCAAGGAATGACACACGAAGGCTTGCCGGAAGCGCGCAAACGAACGAAGTACATGTTCCGTACAATGGCTGTTGGGTTGTTCCTAATGTCAGCCGATGAGACAGTCATTCAAAATAACTGTCGAAAGGTTAACGATGAGCTTTGAGCCTAAAGCCCAAGGGAAATCAGACTGAATAGCCACGATACATTTCTCATTGTTGACTACTATCGTATCGCTATACAGAAAGCTTGCGACATCGTCGGCCGTAAGGCCACTTTCTTGAGCGCCTACGTAATCTTTGCGGAAGAGAATCTCTTTTGCGGGTATGTACAATCAATTGGGTCATTGATTGGTGCTGCTCGAACAGTGGTTTCTGTCTTGCTGGCTGCGGTTTTTACCCTCCTCTTCACACCGAATGGGACAGGACAACACCGTACCTCCGCCTGCCACTCTCGGCCGTACGGTTCGCTTGCTTCACATACGTTGTAATCAAGCTTGTTGATGAGCCGTTCGAGCCGAGGCAAGCAACCTCCAATCGAGAGTTGCGCCCCCACTACCTCTGCTATCTCTCCTCCTCAGCCAGCTGAATGTCAATCATATTTTAGAAACCACTGTCCATCCTGGTGGTGAAGGGATGAAGCGTATCAGAGGCGGGTCTCCGGATGATACCCAGCGTCGTTGGCGTCGTGAGCGACTCTTCTTTCGGAGGCAAAGCGATCGAATCGAACGGTAAGATCTACTGGCTCACCGTCTGCAGCTATTCCAAACTTCTGCTTAGCAACATCATTACAGCGTTCCTCTGCTCTGGGGCAGTAAGCACATCAGTGGCTGGACTAGTACTTAGCACGTTCGTCACTCTATTCTTATCGAGCGCTACTATCAGCCTAACCTTGACGGCCTTCGTCGAAACGCTGGTTCTGAGGCACAGGCTGTGGCTGCTGAGTGCAGTCTCTTTTCCCGCTCATTATGCAATGGGTGTGCTTGAGTGCAGCCATCATCAACCGTTGTTTGAGACAACTCTATCGATACAGTTGCCAGTGACCCGGGTTCGAAGAGGCGAAGCTCGTTTGATGGGAGCCAGAGCTTGAGGGATTCTAGTAATCATCCGCTCTTTACCACCTTTTGTCACAAAGGTCGTCTCCTCGCGTATGGTTGAAGTGTTGATCTGGCCTTTGGAGAGCAAATCGGTTCCGTGTGTAGAGGCGCGTCCTTCGCATGGTCATAGACGAATCTCGGCAGGAGAAGTTGAGGAAGAAATGAGAGTTCTAGAGATGTCTTCCATCGAGTATTGCAAGTCCTACTTTTACACGGGTTTGTAGCTGGTCAATACCTTCAGTGCCCTACTAAACCTGTTTATCCACTGCCTCACGGTTTCTCTTGACTAGTCCATACGTGCCACGTTGAACCTTCAAATTGCCATCTGTCGCATTTACAGTGCAAGATAAGGTCCTGTTACTGGTCTAGTCCCGACACTGCTCATGAATTGATTGCAGATGTCCTCAGATATCATGGCGGGTGCTAATCGGCCGCATCTGCCGATTGCTTCGATCTGTGCCTTTGCTTCGCTTTCAACAGCGTCCAGATCTGGAGCATTGACGACCCTTGTTCCTGAATTATTGCCGCTCATACTGTATTATTTCTAATTCAACCTTGCCTATGCATGGTATTAGCTGCTGATCCTGGCATTGTGAAGACAATACATCTACGTAAAGATTATGCTAGGGAAGAGAGGATACCTTTGCTTGTGTTTTGGATTCTTGCTGCAAATAATGTACACGTACTTCCCACCTTTTCTCCTGACACTCTTGCAGCCGTCACACAGCTTCTTGACCGAACTCCTCACTTTCATACCACGCACTTGTTGGGCTGCAAAGATTTGTGTAAGAGCCTTCGACGGTAATTGTCGCGCATTGGAAGAAATGGTCGCGCTGCTGCATTCCCTGATGATATAAGAAGGGCTCTTGGGAACCTGGGCAGTCCGAAGAGCGAGGCTGGCGAATGGAACAGCTCTGGCCCGAATGGAGGAGAACATCGCTGCCGACATCTATGCCAACACCTAAGATAGCTAGGGCAAACTGATTGTAATTTAGTGTATAGAGAGCTCGCGCACAGCGTAGAGAGTTGTTGGATTGTACTGCGACGTAGGATGGCGTTTGAACTGCTCCATTGCCGCCATCGCTAGAGGCAAGCACACTCCCGCGGGAATGCCAAGGCTGATTGCGATTGCCTTGCACTGTACAGTTGCCTCAGGCATAAAAGCATTGGCTCTCGGATTCTGACAGTAGGCTGTTGCAACCGCACAAGTGAGATCCCATCTGGTGTTTTCATCTAAGCATATCATTGCGAGAGTTCCCCTGTGTTCTCAATCAATGGTCTGATGAGTTGTAGAATGATAGTCATTGGACACTGCTCTAACGAATATTCACGCCAAGCATTCTCGGGTCGCGCTTTGACGCGTAGACGCCGGCCTGCCCAGCTGCTCTCTAAGCTGTTTGTTCATGCGCCTCATTGATTTGCGCTTTCGTGTTACTCCATGTTCACTTCCTCTCATATAACCCATTGATCATCTCATTTTATTTAGCAATCACATCACTGAAGCAGACGTAATCTCACAACTTACACCTTCGCGCTCAGCTCAGCAATAATGTCCAACGACTACGGCAAGAAGAAGAACGACGAGCTCCAGACATTGTGCAAGGAGCGCGGCCTGGCGCATACTGGGAAGAAGGCTGATTTAGTGAAGCGCCTTGAAGAAGACGATGCTGTAAAAGGCACGCAAACAGCGGAGACCGCCGCGCCACCGGCCGAGGATGAGATCGACTGGGATGACGAACCAGCAACTTCCAAACCAGCTGCAGATGCTTTGGCCGCGGGCGGCCAGGGCGAAGTTGATAATCCGCAAGCAGTACCGAATCAGAAGGTTGACGTCGATCCGAGCACAACCAACGAATTGGTTACCGAGGGCGCTGCCACCACCGAAGATCTGAAGGAAGCTGTAACAGAGCAAAAGGAGGCAGTCGACTTCACTTCAGGCCTTGAGGAGCGCAATTTTGAGCAGGAGATGCAGAAGAAGATCGATCGGGCTGAGAAGTGGGGCACCGGGAACGTGGAAGAGCTCAAGGAAGAGCTTGAGAGATTGAAGAAGAGGCAAGACAAGTTTGGTACCATGGAGGCCGCGCCAAAGGGGCTTAACACAGCACTACCAGAGAAGAGAGACCGAAAGCGCGGCCGTGATAACGAACATGATGGCGGTATTAGGAAGAAGAGGGGCGGCAGGTCGGAAGGTACCAGGGGAGGTCGGCCCGGTATGCAGCAGGGTCGCCAGGGTAGCGAGCGCAAAGAAGCTGCCAATGGCACAGGCGGCTGGATGTCTGAAAAGGACATCGAGGCAGCTGAAAGGAGAAAGGCACGATTCGGCTAGACCGCGCCTGGTACGGCGCGAAAGTACTGGGAGGCTATCAGACCATGTTATTCTCGCGAGGAGCTCAAGCTTTTCTATCCATTCAGTGAACGCCTTTCCATCCTCTACCAGACTCGAGAGAGGCGGGATATCGCAAGCAGGCAACCTGGGTGCAAGTTGTGGTCGAAAAGTCCGTTCAAACTTTTGTATTCAACCAAGCGACCTTTACTAGCGACTCTCTTCCGTGCGGCTCTTGCGCCTGTCTCAATACTCCTACCCTTACCCTGTTTGCGGCTGCTATCAAGGTATTGATACCTCTCTAGAGAAGGGCCACCTGTATAGAGCTGACTGGGAACTGTCACTACACGTCTTGCTTTCATGTTTCTTGCTTGGGTCGGTGTGCCAATGCACGCCCGAGGTTTCCAGCGTCATCACCACTTTACAGATGCTCTAGAGCTTCAGCTTCAAGTGTTTGCCCTCTGGGTTCCACACCTGCACCTCCTGAAGCGAACGATAATCTTCCGGGAAATAATGTGGGCCGAGTGTCCTTTTCACTACCTTGCCTGTGCCAGACTTTGGCAGTTCATCCTCTGCGATCCTAATCAGAGTTGGCAATTTGTATCCAGCAAGGCCACTTCTAAGGTCGTGGCGTAGTCTTTCAATCGAAAGATCTTGCAAAAAATCTGTTTTCAAGATCACAACTGCGGCAACTCTTTCGCCAAATTCCTCATCTGGTACGCCTACAACCATAACTTCGGCCACATATGGCAAGCCAAGCATTTCCCGTTCGACATCAAGTGCACTGATCTTGTAACCACCAGATTTGATGATGTCGACAGATGCGCGACCCAGGATCTTGTAGTATGCCTCGCCATTGACAAATTCCTTACACGCAATGTCTCCAGTGCGATAGTAGCCATCTATAGTATGCGCCTTAGCAGTCGCTATGGGATCGAAAGCGTATCTCAAAAACATCTCGGGCGACTTGACACAAATTTCGCCCTCATCCGCGTCGTCGATGAATTGGCCAGGTCCAGAATCGGCAGTCGTACTAGGGATTCTCGTCAACGCGTCTTCATCTAGCGGACGTAACTTCACATCGTGACCAGAAAATTTGGTACCGACAGAACCTTCAGGTACTTGTGCATCGTTCATGCGGACCTTGAACACGGCACCAATCTCAGTCGCCCCATATCTCAACAGGATTGGCTTGCCAAGCATAACAGTCCAAAAGTCTGCAATCGGTTTGGGCAGAGCGCTAGTACCACATAAGCAACATCTCAGTTGTCTTGCGCCCTCAATATAACTGTCTCGTTCATTCGCTGGTAGCAAAGAGATACAATCCTCGTAGTATCTCTTCATGCGCATGTAGATTGTTGGGACGCCCGAAAAGACTGTCACACCTCCTTCGCGCCAACGCTTCCAGGTCCACTCAGATGAAAAACCACCAGTACTCTTGAATTCGATCAGCGCACCCGCAACCAAAGATGGAAAGACCATAACTCCAATGCCAGTGGCATGATGCACAGGGAGAAGATGGAGCACTGTATCATTACGAGAGAACTGATAGTGATCAGCAACTCCCAGAGCCGTATCAAAGATGAATGCTCGTCGTTTTACACTTCCTTTAGGTGGTCCGGTAGTACCGCTTGTAAATATTACAACACTTGGGCCGTTTTCGTCAAGATAGCGGTCACTCGATATGGCCATGTCTCCGGGCCTCATCCCTCCAGTCAGTGTAGATGGTTTAATGCCGAGGCAAGTGAACGTGCTGTTCGAATTACTGTTCCGCATGAGACGTTCCAACTGCGTGCCAGTCTTAAGGGTGTCTTCAGCGCAGAGAACTGCTACACTGCGGCTTTGCGTAACAAAATATACAGCTTCTTCAGCAGGTAGTGCTACACTGATTGGCACCACTATGGCACCAAGTGCAAGCACAGCTAGAATGGCTACGGTGAACTCATAGCTTCCTGGTGCAAGTATGGCTATGTATACTTCGCTTCGTGTTTCGACTGCAGCGCGTACTGATGGGGTTAAAACGCGCCACAGCCTAGCACGAAGATGTATCACGTCCGAAAGGAGCTGAACATGGTTTGCCTCTAACGGTTTGCCATTTACGAATATATTGTCATCGCGAATACAAGGTTTTTGTGGGATTGCATGGGCGAACCGCAGCAGGCGACTGAAAATCGCATGGTTCGGTAAGATGTTGTGTCCGATATGTCGCGGGACGTGGAAGGTCCTGTCGTCCGCAAGATACTGATCTGGACTCACGTTCCTTCCAGGAGATGCTCTATCCGTCGTATCTTGCATCCGCTCAAACTGCTTTTGATAGCGATCCGCAATCATGAGAGCCTTTGTCTCGGTGTCGAGTAGCTTAAGTATACTGTCGACAGAGAGCTCTTCCGGAGGCGAGCTATCGCCATCGTCGTCAGCCATTCCTGATATTGCAGACTATGCGGATCAAAAGCAAGCTGGTGGGGTTGAACGCTTCTGATTCTATTGATTCATGTAGTTGTGTGTGCAACCAATAGTTGCTAAGGGCTCTAGCAATACCTCCATGTGCTAAACCCCGAAGATGGTAGTGGGGGATCTTACCGAGGATCAGCGCCCGTTGGCTGGCGATCGACTACGTCCCCCTCTTCATCCTCCACTTTTCAAGCCCCAGTACCCCAGAATGTTACCCCAGAAAATGGTTGACAAAGGAAGGCGCCGTGGAGTCCCTCTTGTTACGATACACCTTTGCAAGCGTCATTGTAATTAACGCGCAATAGTACTCTACAAGATACTTGATAGCAAACGGACGGTTTAGGCTCTTGATATTTGTAAACTGTAGCATTGCTGCGCTACCTTTTATTCTAGTACATTAAGACAAACCGACCGCACCATAATCGAGAGGTGTTCATCAAGATGCCAGACTTCAGCGATCATCTACAACCAGCTGCACCCAATGGACCTGGAATCTTGTCTCACGAACGTGCTTCCTCAGACGTTCCTGTGGAAGAACTGGCTCACCACCTGCTAGGTCGAGATGACTTCCTTGTTCGACAGGAGAAGATCCTGCCAGTGTTACAGAGAGACCCTCTCTTCAGCAAATCAAGGCAACTGAACTTATCCAGACCTGAAAGATATTGTCTAGGTCTCGCACGTGCGAAGAAGCTCAAGAGATTAGCAGACGCCCATGGATGGGATGCTCTGGACCAAGAGATGTCCGTGTATCTGGTCGATGACGTGAGCCCATACATGGTGCATGTCTCAATGTTTGTCAATACAGTCAGAGAGCAAGGCAACGAAGCACAGAGAATCTTTTGGCTGCCAAAAATCGAGAGCTGGGAGATTATTGGTTGTTATGCTCAGTACGTGATGTGAACTCCAGTATATTAAGCATGTTTGCTGAGAACCCTAGAACCGAGCTAGGACATGGATCGAATGTTCGCGGCATAGAGACTGAGGCTATGTGGCAACACTCGACGAGGGAATTTGTGCTACACAGCCCAACTCTTACGTCAAGTAAATGGTGGAATGGATCCATGGGTAGAACAGCAAATCACGCCATCGTAGTTGCACAACTGAAGATACCCAGGCCAAATAAAACTGGCCAGTACGTGAGCCACGGGCCGTAAGTAGCAATTTCTGTTCCTCATACTGCGTAAATCAGCTAAAGTTCCATTAGTCACGCTTTCATTGTTCAAATTAGAGACATGGACACACACAAGCCTCTTCCTGGTATCATAGTCGGCGACATTGGTCCAAAGTACGGCTACGCTTCGATGGATAACGGCTACATGCTGTTTGATCGATATCATATACCTCACAGTGCGTTGCTTGCCAACCACTCTCGTATCGATCCAAACACTGGTATTTATACTGCGCCCGCTAACCCTGCAGTGGTGTATGGCAGCTTAACGTTCATAAGAGCAAGCATCATCATGCATGCACGGTTGGTACTCGCAAGAGCCGTCACAGTGGCCGTGCGATATACCAGCATACGACGTCAGTTCCCAGATCGCGATAACAATGACTCGAAATCGTCCGAATTGGCAGTCCTCGACTACACTACAGTCCAGATTCGGATCTTGCCCATGTTAGCCACCGCGTTCGCGTTGCATTACACTGGAGAGGCCATGCACACACTGTATCGAAAAGCGAGAGCTGAAATCAGTCGAGGCGATTCTAGCAGGCTTGCGGTGGTTCACAGTCAATCTTCAGGATTGAAAAGCCTCTGCACCGAATTGGCAGCAAATGGTATTGAAACCTGCCGTAGGGCGATGGGTGGTCATGGCTTTGGCGGAGGCAGCGGCCTCATTCAGCTCAATGCAGATTATCTTTCGAAACCGACAGTTGAGGGCGACAATTGGATGATTACGCAACAGACGTCCCGCTACTTGATCAAGCGCATGGCCGCTGCAGAACGCGGCGGAGCTGATGCACATGATGAACTGGAACGTTCATACCGAAAGTTTCTGGCTGAGCAAGACTCATACCGGCTGGATGATCTTGACGTACTTCATAACGACGACCATATTGTGTTGGCTTTCACAAGAAGATCGCAAGATCAGACCTACAGGGCACACGTCGAGCGAAATGTAGAGAAGCGGCGCTGGAACGATATGCTGGTACAGCTACGCCAGGTGAGCCATGCTGAATCCCAATCCATCATGATTACAAACTTCCACCGTGCGATCAAGGATGTTGGAAATGGTCTGTCGTCGACATTGAAGCACCATCTGAGAACACTCTTCCGCCTATTTGCGTTTCATACTATGGACATTGAGGCCAGAGATTTTGCAAAGGCAAACGCAGTATCCTGGACCGTGCTTGAACAGTTACCCTATTATGTCCAACAGACAATGTCCTTGATTCGTCCTCATGCTGTTAGCCTAGTTGACGCCTTCAAAATTCCTGATTACTTACTAGATAGCGCCCTTGGTAGGTATGATGGGAAAGTATACGAAGATCTGTACAACAGGGCACACAGACTCAACCCTCTGAACGATTTGACATTCAATCCGAATTACAAAGATGATGAGATATTGAAAGGCGAAGACGACAGCGTACTTGCTGCCATAGCAGCGAAGTTGTAACATGCTGATATATATTTGCGATGATGCTCATTAATATTGCTCTAATTTCGCGATACCTCATAAGACAAGTAAGGTATAGCCATATCATAGCCTTATCGCTCTGGTTAGTTGCTGTGGTTAACAGGAAGATGCCAGTACACGATGGAAGAGGCCCTTTATAACAATGCCAAGCATGTTTTCGACGGGTGTAGCCGAGCAAGCTGGGAGATCCTAAGGTTTTTAGAGATTGCACATCCCATAACTCCTCACTTTGCCCACACTATATTCGTCACATACCACCACGTTTACTGTCATTTTCAGTCGCACTTTGATACAATTTCTACCTCTCGACCAACCTCCTGACGCATATTCACGATCATACTCCCCGATCTCTGATACAAGTCTCGCGCGTTGCGACCACAGCCCCTCAAGGTGGGTTACAATCATGAAGCTGCCATAGACGATGCATCTGTGGTGCACTGGAGCATTACTCAACTTCCACATTTATCACTTCGTATCAGTCGCTGACGAACCTTGATAGTCCTCCGCCGCGCATACCTCTCCCGTCCACACTCTTGCAACTTCAGTTTCTAATCTTCGAGATCTTGCGATTCTGATCACTCCCCTGCGTTTGCGAACATGGCCACCGACTCACCTACTGTTCCTGTCAACGGGTACGGTACCTCTCATGGGTACGCACCGGTGGACCCGCAACAACATCAGCAAGTGAATGCTCAAGCTGGTTACGGCCAAGCCGCAGCCACCTCGTCCGCCCCACCAACTGGCCCTTCAGCCCAGCAGCCAGAGATACCAAAGGATGAAGTTGGCTGGTACTTTGTGGAACAATACTACACTACACTCAGTCGGAATCCAGAGAAGCTGTATCTCTTCTACAACAAGCGATCGCAATTCGTCTCCGGCCAAGAGACGGACAAGGTTGCTGTCTGTGTGGGCCAACGCGCGATAAACGATCGCATCAAAGAACTTGATTTCCAGGACTGTAAGGTTCGCGTCACGAATGTCGACTCCCAAGCCTCCGACATCAACATCGTCATTCAGGTCATTGGCGAGATCTCAAACAAGTCACAACCGCACAAGAAGTTTACGCAAACATTTGTCCTTGCCACTCAAACGAATGGCTACTTCGTCCTGAATGATATCTTCCGATATATCATCGAAGAGGAAGACGAGGCTGAGCAGGAGACTCCTGCTGCAGATGAGCAGCCTGAAGCTGTACAGGATGCCCCCACCGAATACCAGGAGCCGACGCCAACAGTACATGAAGTCGAGCCAAAAACACTGACAAGCTCTGTGGATCCAGCTGTGGTTGAGCGCGATGCAAAGGTGGTGGACCAGGAACTGGAGCAGAAAACCAGCAACGAGCAGCAGATAGACGATGGCAGTTCTGTGGCTGCTACGAACGGCGATGGAGGCGAAGATCTGGGCAAAGCAGAAGCCGCGGCCCCGCCTACGCTGGCCACCGAAGCCAGCTCAGATTTGGCACAGAGTGATGCGGCCGAAGACCTAAAGCCAGAAACGCCTAAAGACCCAGAGCCATCGCCTTCCGCCTCCCCACCAAGGCAAGCTCCTCCACAGCCAGCAGCGCCGCCAAAGCCTGCCGTGCCCAAAACTTGGGCTAGCCTAGCTGCATCGGCCAACCGTGGTGTGGTGCCAGTGGCCCCATCGACCGCATCAACATCATCGCAGTCACGACCGACCCCTCCACCGGCCAAAACCGCGACCCCTTCCGCGCAACCAGCTCAGATCCCACCCACAGCACCTGCAACCCAGCGGGAGCCGTCGCCAGCCTCAAAAGCGCAAGATGAGTGGAACACCGTGACTGCCGGCCATGGAAGGCAGCAGTCTCGTCAAGTGAATGGGCAGCAGCCGGACGCTCCTCAATACCGTGGCTACATCAAGAATGTCACCGATGCCATTGATGGGAATGAGCTACAGAAGGCAATCGAGCAATACGGTGAACTACTCTACTTCGACATTGCGCGGCAAAAGAACTGCGCTTTCGTCGATTTCAAGACAAAAGACGGTTACGAAGCCGCAGTTGCAGCAAGCCCCATCCAGCTAGGTGGAAACCAGCTGTATGTTGAAGAGCGTCGCTTCAAGCCGGGCGCGACCCCCTATGTGCCTAGAGGTCAGTACCAGGGCAACCGTGGACGGGGCGGATTCCAGAACCGCGGCGGCAGCGGCGGCGGCGGCGGCGGTAACTACGCGGCTCGGGGCGCCCGCGGTTCCGCCCCTCGTGGCCGTGGAGCAGCTCCCACCTGAGCGGCTGCTGCCCACATCGGCCGAGTTGTACCTGAGTACTTGGAGATGAATCGGCACCACTCACGTGTCATCCTCACACCCCTACCCGCAAAGCAGGTGGAGGTTCATATTGGAGGTGGTGGAACCGGTGGCCCTGATGGAGCCTGAAGCCCGGTCTCTCAGATTGTCTCCACGGGTAAGCGTAACCGTTGACTGTACATTAAGCATGGTTCTTTTCTGCAGATGTATTTTGGCCCCTGTTTCCCCAAAATCGCTGAGGTGCGGAAAAGCGTTGGTTTGCCTGCATAGGCATCTGTGTGCATAGCGAGCGTGTATTAAATGCCACTGATTCCACCAAGTGCAAGTTCGTGAATGCCGGCAGGAGTGTGGATCTAGCGAGAATACGTATCTGTCCTTTTTTTTCTTTTTTAGGAGGGTCTGGCCTCATCCTCTTAATTCGAAATGGGAGCGAATGCGTAGTATGACTATCGCTCTGCTTGTTCTACGTACTGATAGTTCCCATCACATGCGGTCCCGTAGTTCATGAAGCATGAGCCAGTCCACATCCCCATAAATAGGCTAAAAGCAGGAATATCAATTGCCGATCGCACAGCGCGGCGGCCCTCACGCCCCAGTCTTCGGCGTGATGAGCAATGTGGGCGCTGTGAGCGACAAGGTACCTCTTCAAGCCTACAATGGCTTTTCTGCGGCATGCCATTAGCCGACTATCGGTAGGATCTTGCGCTCGACCATTTAAAGTGGCCTGGGCTCGCTGTGTCTGGGGTTCGAATGGATTCCTCCTCGCCTCTCCCTCTCGACAGCTACCTTCAGGCGAAAGGGCCGCAGCGAACCCCGCCGCTGATGTCTGGAAGTGCCATGGACTCACGGCCATGGCTGGCCACAGCGAGTGCGCCCACGCGCTCAAAGCGACCCCCACGCATAGATCTGGACTGAGGCTCTGGAACGGGCTCATCCAGAATATCAGATCCTATGCGAAGCAGACTCACCCTTCGCCTCGGCCCTGGATGACCTGGATGAAGCAAGGCAGGACTTGCAAAAACAACGGCCCAGCCATTCCTCGCCCGATGTACCGTCCCTACGGTCCTTTATGACCTCGCAGCAGAGCAGAAAGGCTGGGAAATGTTTCTCGGTTTAGAATGTCTGCGGTGGACGGAGCCGTCCTAAACGACGAGCGAAAATACAGCCGCCCTGGAACTGCGGTCAACATTGGGACTTCGAAAAACGGGCCGAGTGGTGCAGGTGAAGCCACCGTGTGGCGTCTCAGCCCTACCTTAGCGCGTCCCAGCAGCGCGTCCACTTTCCGTAGGAGCAGCTAAGACTATTCCGACGTCGGGTGACCTCATAGGCCTCCTCGCGTATCTGATCGCTGCAGGCGTGCGTCGTTATACACTCGCCATGTCGGGTAATCGCTTCGCACCGCATGCATACTACTGCGGCTTCGAGGAAGGGTTTTCCCCTTCTCCAACGGCGCCTTCGGAGCCATCCGAGGGTGATATCTCCTGCAGACTGCATGAAAGAAAGAAAAAAAGAAAGAAAAAAAAAGAGATTTGAAGACGGAGGATGGCAGGGTTTATTCTGAGAAATTGCAGCACACTCGTAAAGCAGGCCTGCCGGTCTGCTCAACGGTGAGACGCGACGCGATGCGATGCGATGCGATGCGATGTGCGTGCTGCGATGCCTACCGTGCGAGCAGCTGTAATGCACTATAGGACTCTAGTGAAACAAAGCTGCTGGATGTACCATCGGACAGCTTGTCGACAGGGCAGCATGGTTCGGAGGCGGACAGTCTGTCACTGACTGCTGCGACCATATTCGCTCCACGGTACCGTACCGCCATGTACCTGTACGGTGACACTACCGTGTCCGCCACCACCACGAGCATCACCGTCACCATTGCCATCACGACCACCACCTCCTGCTCCTGCTCTCCCCTGATCCTGCTCCTCCTCCTCCTTCGGCTGTCCCTGCTCCTCCACCAAGATGTGGCACACACCCCCTCGTGTGCGCGGCCAGGTAGGCGAGGATGCATGGCCGCCAAGGCTGGACGTACCGAAGCATCAGCTGGCCGGCTGGCGTGGTGGCGGCTGGTCCCGCCGGAGTCCCGACAAAAGCCCACCTGAACGACTCGGCCTAGTAAGCGGGCGCGCAAAAGCCAGAGTCAGAGGGAAAAGTTTGCTTGGCCAGAGGGGAGCGCGCTGATGGTTGGCGTGGCCAGATTTGGTGCCCGCAGGTGGGACGCCGCCGGAAGCCTCAACACTGCTAACGTCGAAAGATGCTAGATCCATGTGCGCCGCGACCGCTGGTGCCCTGCAGCCACTACGCACGACGCCTAGGTTTCATACCTCTACTTGTCACTTCCTCCCTCGAGTGCTGTTGTGATTGGACTTGGCCTCTACCAACTCGCTCGTTC
This sequence comes from Polychaeton citri CBS 116435, assembly GCA_010093785.1. NCBI lineage: Eukaryota > Fungi > Ascomycota > Dothideomycetes > Capnodiales > Capnodiaceae > Polychaeton > Polychaeton citri. The sequence goes on from MU003812.1 coordinate 166,955, forward strand.
TGGCCTCACGAGCCCGTCTAATTCGACAGCGAGTAACGCCGTGTGCCAGGTGGGGCTGCTTGTTTTCACCACCTGCCTGCAGGCGCCAATGAAAGCTTGTGCCTCTGCTGCCGCTATTATGTCGCCGCCCTTCCAACCAAAATGATCTCACTCTTAGTTCCTAACTCAGGATTGTCAAATCCACGCCTGAGTATGCCCGAGTCGTCCGCAGCATCAGCGACAGTGAAACGCGTAAGTGACTGAGTCCTCCCGAAGGCTGTGCGGAGGCTGGTGCGACTGACCCTGTGTGTGCCTGCAGGCTTGTGATGCGTGCCATCGGTGAGTGCGCAGCATCCCCCTCAGTGTTATGCGGTAGTGGTCGTCGTGGTGGTGGAGGACAAGGCTCGAGGGGTGGAGGACGAGCGCTGCCTGCCTTCCTGCCTGCCTGCCCGCCCGCCCTCCACTCGGGCGGTCACCTTTGCCCTTTGCTAACAACACATGGTCCTTTAGGCGCAAGGTGAAATGCATCAGCGACGGCACGCGACCTTGCAAGAACTGCTCTTCGGCAGGCCTGACTTGCACCTACAATGCGATCCCCCAGAAGAAAGGCCCAAAGGGAAGCCGGGCCAAGGTGATTTCCGAGCTTCGAGAGAACCAGCGCCAGACCCAGCTTGCTGCGCAGCGACATGGCCTCGGGGACGTTGACAGCCCACCGGCCTCGCCTGCCTACCTCAAGCAGCCGGGACTGCTCTCGCGTCAGCTCATCGAGACCTGTGTCAACTACTTCTTCGCGAATCTGTATCCGACTCAGCCGGTCCTGCACCGGCAGAAGGTTGGCGAGACCATCGGGCAAATGGAGACCAACATCGAAGCTTACTGTCTAGTCGTGTCCCTTTGTTCTTACATGATGATACAGCCAAACATGGTCATGCCGGCAACGGCCTACCAGGACCTCGACGTCGCCCCCCAGCCTAGCATCCAGATGGGCCATATCCTGCTCCAGGAGGCCCTCAGGGTGCGTCGAAGTTACAACTACATCGAAAACCCCACCGTGTGGTCAGTCATCACGTCCTTTTTCTTCTTTGGTAGCTATTTTTGTTTGGACAAGCACAATACCGCTTGGTTCCATCTGAGGGAGGCGACGACCCTGGCGCAGATCATGGGCATGCACGATGAGAGCCACTATAGGATGAACGATATCATAGAGAGCTCGAGAAGGCGGCGACTGTATTGGCTGCTGTTTGTCACCGAGCGTGCGTATGCGCTGCAGAGGCATCGCCCGCTCACTCTCCACGCCACCGTCAACCTACCCACGCTGGACGAGGACCCCTCTGAGACCACTGAGTTGAACGGGTTTGTCCATCTTGTGCATCTCTTCAGGCCATTTGACGATACTTTTGTGGGGCTCTGGAACAAGAATCGTACAGGTGCGAATTCAGATTGGCTTGCTCAAGTCCAACAGCAACTTTCGGATGCACTGCCAGCATATCTCCAGAGCACCGAAAGCCAGGCCGTAGACCTACGATGCTCGCAACAGTGGCTCAGGACTATGGTCTGGCAGTTAGCCATCAGCCATGGTTTCCTCTCTTCCGCAGCCGCTGACAATGCAATGAGTTTCAAGTTCCCCATCGAGATCTCCAGGGATCTTGTCGAGTCGGCTTCACAATTCTCACAGTCAGCCATGGAAGTGCATGGCATAGGTTTGGTACGACTGCAACGTTCTATCTTGACTACACCGTAAATCGCATTGCTGACAACAGTCACCTCCAGATCGAGAAGCTCTTTGATGTGGCATGCACTCTGACAGACGTCATGTCTTGTGTGCCTCTGGAACAGCACACCTACGAGTTTGGACCTCGTGACTACCTAAACCAGCTCATGTCGCTGATTTCGACACTGCGCGGAGGGACGCAACGCTATCTACCTCTACTAATATCAAAAATAAACGAGACGATGCCTCAGTTCACGACACCAGGCTACTCGATCCCCATGGTACCAGGAGGGCCAAGGGTCGAGGAGTTGTTCGAGGGACAGAGCCAGACGCACAGCAGCGCACCGAACAGTGGGCACACGACACCGTTCGGGAGTCCACCTATAAGCGCTGTGGGTACAAACGGGCCCCAGACCTTTGGCTTTCAGGACATGAACCTGAATCGAGACTCGACCCGAGGCGGCTTTTCTGCGCCAATCACATCAACCCCCCAGTACGGTGATATGACAGCCTCGGCACCGATGCAGGTCTATCAAGATGAATCAATGCAAGGATTCCCGGGAGCTGCTGGTCGGTCCAAGTTCGACACGGGCTGATGTTGTGGGGATGACGGGTAATGAATGAATGAATGAATCAAATTGCAAGCAGCCAATCATGATTGTACGAAGCCTTACAAATCCCTCGATTGCCTGTCTTAGACCATCACGCCATGAACTTGCAACATCACCGTGACTAACGATGAACCTCCCATGAACAAAACTGGGGAGAGCATACGTGCCAGGTCACATGTCAAGTCACGTATGGCAGCAATCACGGTCATCCAGGCTGCGCCACGCTCCTGGTACGTGGACTCCTCTGCTGGAGGTGGATGCAAGGCGTGTGAGTGGACCCAGCGCCCTCACATCTAGATGCCTGAATCTGGGGCTGGATTCACACTGTGTCGGGGATGACTTGTGGGGAGACGACAGCGCATTGCAAGGGGGGCGTAGTGCATGAGTGTAGTAGCGAGAGCTAGAGACGGGCCATGGCCACGTCCCTCGCACGGTCTCTATCTGCAATAGCAAGCAGGCCGTGCTAACGACGAAGGGGTTGAGCAGGGTACGGATTCATGGATGTGATTGAAATTAAAGGTGGACTCGCCATCAGATTACTCTATGGAGAAATAGGCGGTGAAATGTCGTCCGTATCAAGTAGTCGTTGTCAGAGAATGGGACAAATGGATCGCGAGTCGAGAAATTGTTCTCAAGAAGCGCCGAATGCGACCGCTGAGCTAGCGTGGCAGTCGGTATGGCGCGCAGGAACATCAGCTTCTAGACAAGCTCGCGCCGGCTGATTGGTTTCCAGAGCAGCGGCTGGGGAAGACTTTTTTTCGGAACCTGGCAGCCTGCTAGCGATCGAAACCGGTTCCGCCGACTAACGGCGCCGAGAAAGCCAGCGACTTCAACCTCACTTTGACCCGCGTTTCACAAGCCGTCATTGCTACTGCAGATCTGTCTCCCTTAGCGCATGGTTTCGTGAACTGTACTGTTGGAAGTACATCTCACCCATGTCAGACTTCAAATCGATGCTTACATCCTACTTGCAACACAATAATGTCGCACGCCGCCTTGCCCTTCCCAAATGAGGTGTGTCAGTCGAAGAGTGAGCGTTGGATCCGATCACTCCTCTTGCAGTACCGACCTCTTGGCATTGAAGTCCATCTGGAAGTAGAATTTTCCCACTTCCCTGTCCCGTTGATGGTAGATCTAGACATGGTGAATCCTATCATAGAGGGATATGCTTCCTGGAGGCAGTCGGAGACCTGATGCGCCGGTCGTCGCTCTCTTCAAGACTGTACTCCTGGTCTTGAGAGCTCCCCTGAATTTCTCCCGCAAACCCGTCTAAGCCTACGCCTCTAAGTTGGTCGAGACATCCATTGCGAATCGTCTATCGAATGAACAGAATGACGGCGCGATATGACACTCTCGTCGCGTCGGACACGCCTGGTGATGCCTAAGGCAATAAGGCGCGTCATGCCTAGGCCTTGGTTATGTTGCAAGTTCGAAAGAGGAAGGAACGACTGGTCTGTCAGGCAGCAGTGATCGAATGGCTCGCTCCTTCCCCCCGATGAACAGAAAGACAAAACTGCCGTGAAGATTTTGTTTGCCGCGCTCGACACGATTCCAGCTTCAAACTTCACTTCCTCGCCGCAGTCTTCACAGATCGAGAATAGCTTGGATTCAACTTGGATCTGAATGAAACCGTATCTCGTTCTGCAACATCTGTATCACAACATCAACAGCTGCACTTGGAAAGAGACCTGAGCAGCTTTCACATTCAACCGTGGAAGCAACGCAAGAGAGCAAACGTTGTCACAACACAAACAATTGCACTCGAAACATTCCTTGGGTCACAACCTTGTGCATCAACGAACCATGAGCAGGTAAGTCATTCTCTCTCTCGTCATATCCCAGCAGCGGTCGCAGTCGCAGTAGGAGAGACGGCAGTGCCAAAGGACGACAAGGCAGGCGACAGCAGTAGACGACAGGCGGCAAATGATCGTTAGCACTGGCACAGCACGTCTTGGTCAAACAACTTCACCACTCCCCCCGGTGACATGTCCAACGCCCACCATTGGCAACGACTTTGCCAAGGTCATTGTCACGCAAGCTAAAGCGTGCTTTATTCACTCCCCCCTACGATGGATCAGCGGCTGGGCCGTTACGGGTGCTTTCGCTGAGTCGTCATCAAAATTTTCAAAGAAACGTGCCTTTTGTAAAGGATGCCAGAGGTGGCTCGTAACAACGCCCCCAAAAGGTAAGTCAAATGCAGCCGCGATCAAGCTAATCACCCAATAGAACACAGAGGACTTTTACCTTTGAACGTGAGGGGTTGGAACCCACCATACTGTCCGGTCTAGACATGAGCATACAACCAGCAAGTGCGCGCATCTGGGTCGACAATGGCAACATTCGCAACTTCGCAGAGTCAAAGGTTATGCTTACGATGAAAAATGCCGCCATCGGAATCTATCGGCACCGGAGAGCCACGTCGATCTACTATGAAGGTGTAAGTGTCCTCCTACCTTCAAAAACACTAATCTTTATATCAGCACACTAACATTTGTTAGACCACCAAGAACATTGCAATCCTACTCTACGTTGTCCATGGCGAAAAGCTTGGATTAGACTCGGCCATTCCAGACACTTCTGATCTTGTCAAGCTGGACCCGAACAATGCCTGCCCACTGGCAGACTGGGAGAATCTTTACTACGCTCTCATTTATGAGGCACTTTCCCTTTATAACGATCTTGCGTGGCGCTTTGGACCAGATTGGGAGGATGGTTTAGCCGTACTCTACCAGAAAGGCAGCTCGGACGATGTCGACAATGCTTTTACTGCTGTCGATTTCGCAGCCTTCCTTGAAGAGATTTGGGACAGGCTTATCGATCCACGCTTAGTTGCATGCCTTGACAGTGTCATTCGAATCAAAAACGCCACATCGCAAGGTGATACGGTGTATAATACAATGAGTCCTTACGCCGTCGACGCGTCGGAAGAAGCTTGTGATGCATCAACATTTGACACAGACGTTGGCTTGATCAACGTGTTCACTATGTCCACTCCAGCTGTCTTGGAGCTGCTCCGGGCAAAAGTACCCCAACTCGACGAAGCGACTGTGACACAGGATGATGTCGCAGAGCAAGCTGAAGGGTCTCCACACACATCCACCTATTTCGAGACCAACGATGGGAACACACTTACAGACGCGACATCATTTGCAGCTGATTCCTGCGCTTGTGGTTCATCTTGCCACTGTCGAGCCCAGTGCGACGCTGGCCGAGCATGTGTCTGCAAAGGCCAATTCAACATCATTGAGTGGAGGCAAGACCAGGACAGACGCAGGCGACAAGCCTATGAAGAATCCATACACTCCCACCATGCGACACAGCAGCTCTCTGCTGTGGAAGCACTTCAACAGCAGCGCGATCATGTCAGCCAACAGCAGCAGGTGCCAATTCCTGGAAGAGAACCACCAGCAAGGTACAGGGCACGTGTTATTACACGTACGAGTGAACTGCCAATGCCCAACGTCCCCACCGCTCCAGGACTGGCACATCGGCACATTCGAAACAAGGCGGAGCTTATTGGCAACTCATCTCCCGGCCGCTACAATACGGGAGCATGGTGTCAGCTGGACTCGGTCCCAACGTCAGGGCCAATCCAAGAACTTGAGGATGAGCCTCCTGTCGATCAGGAGACCCTCGCGGCGCTTAGCAGCGCGTCAAGTTCGTCCAGCACCGCCACCACGCTGCTGCTGAAGAAGCATCCTGCCGCGGCAGGCTCTGCTAAAATTACTTCGTCACCACCGCTCTTCACAGAGCCTCTCGGCCTGCGCCTCAGGCATATCACGCCGGCGCAGCAGGCCAGCCCAGTGCCTGAGTTCCCGCTGCAGCGCACGTACGTGCAAGCAGGTGGGAACACGCCACTGCACGAGCGCCCAGCCGTGCCATCGCCGTTCGCGCCCCCAAACGCGGCGGCCGATGGCACCTGGGTCGCCGGCAGTGGCGTCACGGGGCTGGCCTCTGTCGACAACCAGCAGCTCCCTGCTGCTGGCGAGCGCCAGAGGAAGAGCGGTGGCGCCGGCAAGCCGAAAGGCTTGAGGCGTTGGTTTAGTGGGAACAGGGAGTAGATTTACAAAGCATATCTTATCATAATATACTTATACAGCATGTATTATCAAAATAACCATAACTACAGCATCTGCAACCAATAATGGCACGTGAACAAGGGTATTTTCCCAACGGACACGTGAGACGGTGTCGGAGGCATGTGGATGGCGAGGTATACTTGTGGCTACTCCTGATTGCGGCATGCTCGTCTTGTGACTCTCTAACAACACATGGTTCACCCTCTTCAATGGCAATGATCATGAAACAACGCGATGAGAGCTTTGAACAGAACATGTGAGCATGACACATGATCAATTGACAGCGAATACAGTACGGGTGAGAATCCCTCCCAGTCCATCTGCCTCCTTTTCCTCTCTAGTAGCCCAGATTGCACGCATTTGATACCAGACTAGAATAAGACAATGAACCCAGCGACTCTAGGAATGAACACACCCAGTCAGACGAAGCGCTGTTATCTACTTAAGCTGCGTAGATTCCTCATCTACATTCACGATTTCTTGAGCAAGAAGGAATTGGGAAATGGTGCATCCACCATGCTATGGCAGTATTGCCGTATAACAATGGAGATACTGTGGGCTGAAGATCAGACCAGCCTCATCTAAGCCTTCGCAAGAACAGGTGACGCTGTCTTCAAAGAAGGCTCCGTCTAAGCTAATATGGAGGGATGGAAACGTGGTATAGGTACCTATTAGCGCAGAGGTGACGTACGTCTGGCAACATAGGATTTGACTGTTCAACAACGATCAAGGCAAAGTTAGCTTCGACGTGGGGAGGCTGCAACCCACACAAGCTTCGTTCAATACAATATAGCCTTGCTGGCAGACAACATCGTAGAATTTGCTTGAGTGTATATGATTGGGAAGTATAGTTGTGTTGCAAGGGCCAATGTGAGATTGAGGACGTGTGTGTATATTTGAGTTACCCATTCAGCTGTAGTATACAGGCTCTAATGTTCTATACGCTGAAGAAGGACGACTACGGGTCACGTCGACCTGGAGAGTCGATTGACTGAACATATTTGGCAATGTAAGTGTTGCAATGGGGCTTCAACGTGTACAGATGCAGACATTGAACCATGGTTGTATTCAATGTCGGTAAGGGGTCTGAAAGGTAGAGACAAAAGCTTGAAAGAATCACACTGTTGCAGCGAAGAGAGCTTTAGAGGGTGAGAACGGCCCTCGTTGCTCAGAAGTATTGATACAAGTGTCGAATGATGATAGCGGGTACATTGACGCAGACTGACATGTGCGCAGCGGACAGCAATGGCCTGTCCAAGCTGGTCGGACGCCAACTTCCACGCCTCTTCTATACAAAGCAGGATTCGAAGTGTGAAATCTGCATGCTTCACCATACTCTACACAGAGGCTGTCCACCAATCTTTCTTTCCACACATTCTCTTGCCTCCAGAATGCCTCTATCCGTGCTGACAGCAAGCATCTCACCAATCCTTGTCATTCCTTGCACTTGCGCCGCCTCATGTCCCCTCACAATGCGTCCAAGCTCATGGGTATCCAGCCATATCCTCTTGGTGGGCTTACTGACCATCTTTGCCTTCCTCAGCACAGGTTGACCCTGCCAATACTTCAAGCCCAGCCACAGTCTTCGCGAGGCGCGGTTTGCCTGTGTGACAACGCCTTCGGTTTCGTACTCATCGGGGTCCTGAAACTCCTCCCTTATAAGTGAGACTGGCTGGCTGTCCACAGCCAGGCCCATTGGTGTCTCGAGTGGAACGCCCTCTGTTTCGAGCTGATAAGGTGTCATATGCCGGTATCTCTCGGCCCATTCGAGATCTTCCTGGCTGACCCCTCGCGCGATCAGTTCTCTTCGAATCTTCTCCACATCCGCCTCTGGAGGTCCGGCACTTGATCGCTTGAGGTTGTCTTTCCGGGGAAGCACAAAGGCTGATAAAGCTGCCTCGCGTGTTACTGCGCTTCGGTCGCTGTGTGGATGTGATGTGATGTGATGATTGTCGCCGAGGCCAGGAGGGAACAGACTTGCGGGTGGATTCGCACCTGCAAGCTTTACTTCCGAAAAGAAACCTTGTCTCTGCAGCAGGAGACTCAGGGAAAGATGGAGCCTCGTATATGGTATGCTGGTAACGGCTAGCCTGGCGAGTGAGGCATTCTGAAGATGCGAGCAAACACTTGCTAAGTGTACGAGAGACATTGTCGCCTAAGGATTTGATTGTAGATGGCCACTAGGGCCAGTGGAGAATTGTCGAGAAGCTGCCGATGATGCTTCAGCAGACAGGGACACTCAAAAGGCGTTGATGGGACCTGATGGTGACCTTTCGCGATCATGTAGAGATGGACTCGATGTCCTTCAGAAGCCGGCTTGCGAAGATCAAAGCCTTGGCTCCGTATAATTGTTGCAATAGCCTGAGGCCTACAGGCCCAATATGGCAGTGTCGGAGGTGTCGCCGCACCTTCTATCTCTGGTCCTTTTAGGGCATTGCTGGACTGTTCTCGACTCCACAGTTTCTCGGAGCGGCCCGAGAAGCTACTCTATGCATGAGACCCATAGTTCTGCCTGGCCCTTAACCTCAGGCGATTGGTCCCCTCTAAGCGCCGCCAGGACTGGACGCATCAGCAGCGCTTCTGACATGTGCTGTAAGGCTTCCCACAGAGCAAGTGGGTGTATGGACCTCTCTATCGCTGTCTGTTCTTCTTCCACTCCGTTTCCATCCCTTCTACATTCAATCTCGAGGACGTATTGCCTTCGCCCTGCATTGTTCTCATTTACTTGGCTCGGCCTCCAATTGTAAGGCGGCTGGAACGTCGTTTGTCGCAGTATTGGGCTTGCAACCAGACGTTCAATATAAACTGCGGTTATCAGCTCACGGGCAGCTGCGAACAGATATATCACACTTTTAATAACCTAAACGCAGACCGCCAGCATGCCTGCCGGTCCTGGAGAGACACTTCTGTGTACAGTGTCTGTCTCTTACCTAGCGTACCCAGGACAACGTTACTGACCGCAAAGCAGCTTCGCAGATGTGCACTACTTCTTTGCCGACCCGGCGCAGCATCCATCACACCACCGCTTCGACAAGGGCAGCTATGCGTATGTCTTCAACAACCCGAGTCAACAGACAGCCAAGCTCGAGGTTGCGAATCACGCTGGTACCCCACACCAAGATGCCTTCAGCGGTTACCTAAACGTTTGTCGCCTTTCGTACAGTTACAAGCAGCCTTGCCTCGTCACATTGACCGTCGATCCTAACTACGCCCTCGATCAATCCCACTGGTGCCTTCCAAGCTTCAATGAGCGCAACGAGCAGAAGTATCTGTACAAGATCCACACTTTGGAGATCTATCTCTGGACTGAGAAAGATGCATCGGCATTCCTTACACATTTGAAAGGCGCAATGCCTTCCGACCGGCTAGACATCAGAGACATACCTAATCAGAATGGAGGCAGTACTACCACAGGGCTGAGCGAACATAGGGAAAGCATGAGCCCAGTCGTGCAGCAACTGGAGAAGACCGCAATTGGTTCGGCATTTCCACCACGAGCTGAGAGTACTGCTAGTGCTCATTCCTTCCCTGGTCCTCCTACGCCAGCAACAAACATCGCGAGCCCACAGCCTCAGAAGGCATTGGGAACAGCTGCCCCGCCTGTGCAAAGTCCTCCACCTCTGGCATACAACCCAGCAGCACCGCCAGCTCCTGAACCCATTGCACACAGGGAGAAGACACCACCGCCGCCTGATGGTAGTGCAGGGACTGGGCTTGCGGCGGCAGAGAAACACGAGGCAGTGCCTCAAATGCAGTACTCTGCTGGAACGCCAGGGTTCGGTGGGTTCCAAACCAACCACCAGTCAGCCCAAAGCCAAGGATACTTTCCAGGACCTCCCAGCAGTCTACCAATGCAAGGCATGCCTGGCCTACCACAAGGTGGAATGCCACCCCCTCCACCTGGGGGTCCGCCTGGCCAGCAGCAACCACAGTTTGGTGGCCCGCATCATCAAATGAGCAGTCCAGCGCCGACTTCGCCACCTCCTCATCAACAGAATTTCCAGCGAGTCTCTTCATTTCAGGCACAGCCTCAGACACCGGGTCCAACTCAATTCGCAAACTATCCTCAGTCGCCTGGCTTTGCGCCCTCTATACAGTCTCCTGGAGGACTTCCTACTTTCCATCAGCAAGGCCAGCAGCCACCCACGCCAAGCATGCCGCCACCCTATTCTGGGGGTGGGTTTCAATCCTATCAACAGCAAGCACAGGCTTTCCAGCAGCAGCAACAGCAGCAGCAGCAGCAACACACCTTTGCCTACTCAAATTATAGTTACAGCTCGCAGCCGGCAAGCCAACCCCAAAGCCACAATGCTCAAGGAGGATACAGCGGCGACGTCCACAGCCAGGCTTATCGACCCACCGAGCAAGAGAGCATGGCCCATGGGAAGACATACCATCCTCCAGAGCCTACGAGGTGGACACAAGCGCAGCAACCACCAAGCAACGGCCCAATCCACCAGCAGGGTACTGGAGGGAGTGTCAACTCCACGGGTTCGCAGGGAAGCGGCGGGTTTAAATTGGAGGAGAGAGTAGGGAAAATGGAGAAAGGTGTGAACAAACTGTTCCGCAAGCTTGATAGCAAATGGTGATCATCATGCACGTTGCTATGTATGTCAAGTCTCCATCAAGCCGTCTCTTGATCAAAGTTTTGCTACGTGCTGATATCGCATGAACATCCCTTTCAAGGAGGTCTTACTGCCTGTTGCTTGGCCGTTTCAAACCGGATTTGATAGAGATAAGATAGGATAAACGGCGGTCAGCGTGGACACTTCACGGACGACAAGACAGAAGTGAAGCTTGCCAAGCTCAACGCTAGCGGCACAAGCTTCCGCTTGGACGCATCCGCCACCACGCCGTTTCATCATCACCACACAAACGAGTGGGTCATTTTCATGACCCTGCGCCCTTTTCTTTTCTAGAAATCTAGAAGAATCTCTTCAACTTCTATCTCTCGCCCGTGGCGTATGCGTGTAAGGCCAATTGCCGGTGAGATGCTTATCGTGGCCGATACCACACCTCTCCAATCAGCGTAACATCATTGGGTTGTGCTGCGCCATTCTTTAAGGATTTGAGTGCTGGACATTCTACCTTTCGAGATTGTCATTACCACTCGGTCGCTGCATTGTAGACCAGCAAAATGAAAGCCTTCCTCGCTCAGACTAAGGTCCTGGCCTTGGAGAAAGCGGCCAATGCACGGCACGCTTTCACGAGCTGGCCAGCCTTCAAGGAATGGGTTCAGGTTCCAGACGACTCTCTCGATGGGGATGGCGAGAAGACCTCTGGTCCAACCTGGAGCAATGAAGATCTTCTGCCAACGCCTATAGAAAAGAGAACATGGCGATGGTGGAATTTTGCTGCGTTCTACGTGGCACTCGGCTTTGGCAATTGGACGCTCGGTTCGTTGATCTTGAATGGATGCACACACCTCCCTCAAGAAATCAACTGACAGCTGTACTAGGCTCAACTATGATTGGTATTGGCCTGAACTGGTGGCAAGCAATTTTGACTATATTCATATCGCAACTCATCAGCTCGATCGTGATGCTGTTCAACTCCCGTTGTGCCAGTGTATATCACATTGGGTACCCAGTTGTTGCCAGGAGCGTTTTCGGTATGTGGGGATCTTACTACTACGTGGGCGTGCGCGCCCTCCTCGCAATCATCTGGTTCAGTGTTCAGCTCTACTCTGGATCAGCGTTACTAGGTAACATGCTCCGGGCGATCTTTGGACACAACTATACGGACATTCCAAATGGCATCCCAAAGTCGGAGGGTATTACGAGCGCAGGCATGTTGGCTTTCTTCTTGTACTGGCTCTGTCACTTGCCCTTCACGGTACTTCGTCCGTACCAGCTGCGCTGGTTTTTCAACCTCAAGGTGGTCATCATGATCCCAGCAGTGTTTGGCCTTTTCATCTTCTGTATGGCCAACACCCACGGGCATATTGGTCTCGGACATTTACAAGCTTCGAAAGCAGCAAGCGGTGGTTGGGGTTGGTTTTTCGTCTACTCCATCAACAGTGGCATGGGAAATACTGCCACGCTCATCACCAATCAACCAGATATTGCTCGTTGGAGCAAGACAAAGACTGGTGCATTGTGGTCACAACTTGTCGCAAATCCGATCACTGTGACACTTTCTGCTAGTCTTGGAATCCTGAGCACGGCGGCCATCAACAATGCGTGGGGGTTGCAGGTGTGGAACCAGTGGGATCTCTTGGACGAAATAATGACGAGGTACTGGTCAGGTACCACCCGCTTTGCAATAGTCCTCGCGGCATTTGCCTGGGCCGTATCTATCCTGGGGACGAATATTGCAGCCAACATGATTCCATTTGGATCCGATTCCAGCATGCTGTTCCCTCGATTTCTCAATATCCCTAGAGGTCAGTTTTTGGTACTGTTGTTGGGTTTTGCTGTCTGCCCGTGGAAGATCTTGGCAAGCGCATCAACCTTCACGACCTTCCTTTCGGGCTATGGACTGTTCATGGCTTCGGTCGTTGCCATTATGGTCTGTGACTACTTTCTGTTGACCCGGGGCAACGTTTTCATATCACATTGCTACGACGGCTCTTCCAAGAACCGTCATTATTACTACAACCTAGGCTGGAATCTGCAGGCCGTCATTGCATACCTCTGTGGTATCGCACTGCCGTTCCCGGGGTTTGTTGGTACCCTTGGGCCGCATGTCAGCGTACCTGCGCAGCGTCTCGGCCACCTAGGCTGGCTACTAAGCTTCTTCGTGTCATTCTTCGTGTACTGGGCCATCTGCCTCGTATGGCCAACGAAGAATCAGAAGATGGTGAAGGAGGCCGGGTTGGGATGGGAAGAGATGAGCGAACGCGACTCTCTCACGTTGGACGGCGCAGTCATTGTGAATGATGCAAGTAGTGGATTCGAGGCTGGAATACATGAGAGTGAAGAGAAGAAGAATTACGGATCTGCTCGAGTTGGAACAGTCCCGGACTTTTAGTATATCTCCGTAGACCGAATGCACCGAATAATAGATCAACAGCTCGCTGTCGCTCCAACGCTCCACTCTCAACGCTGCTGCCAGGCTTCTGAACTGTGTGTCCCAAGCCCTGTTTTAAAGCGCTTGAACCAATGCATACATGCTTACCAAGACCATCAGTGGCAAAACAAATCCAGGTAATGCTCCGCTGCCAGTGAGGACTTGTTACTGAGATGGAACTCTACCGAGTCGGCGGCGGGGGGGCCCAGATGCCAGAGTGGAGGTCAGAGGTTTAGTCGAGAATGCTGGCGCTTGCGGGTAAAAACCGAATTGCTCATGGCAATACCGATATGTCAACGGTCCGGAGAAGCACGCAGACTGATCATCGGCATGGCCGTGAAGATGGGGGCAAGAAAAGATATAGCAAATCCTGTGTGGGCGGTTCGTAAATGCAGGTGCCGAGCTGTCAAGACGGCCCCGTGCTCTATCTACCACAAGGCATGTGCTCTGATACGTGCAGTCGTTCCCTTTTGACATCGTTACCGGAGCTTATGGTTGACAGTCAAGATTACTATCGAGCCCGGCCACCTGGCTCCACGATCATCACCTAAGCTGAGACGTGTTTGATTACCATGCTGCTGCTGCTCCATCAGCCACAGAGCTAGGCGTCTACTCTTGCTGAGCCCTCCGGCCGGTCCCCCCCTCTCATGCTTCAGACCATACCTGCGTCATGGAGGGCATGCCTCGGATGAAGCACATCCCGTGGACGCCATTGGCGAAGCCATGTCAGATAGATATCTCTGAACCGGACGAGATCTGGGGCCCCCACACACACGCAAAGCAAGCGAGGTGGCGCTCTCTATCGGCTTGGCCGCCAAGTCGCAGGGCACGCCCGATGATGGCAGCAGGGCCGCCTCTTTCGAGCTATTGCTATTGTTCCTGCATCAAGGACCACCCTAGGCGTGATGGTTGTTTGCTGCTGGAAATGGGACGGGCATTCCTGCCGTCGATGGCTGGCTGACTACCAAGGTACTACAGCCGGTAGGCTGGCACTGAGTTCACACCCAACGCGATGCCAGATGGAGACTTTTCGAGGACGCAGCCCCGTGTGTTACCTGATCCTATGAAGGCCAGGGGAGAAACCTTATATGCTCATGGTAAGCTTTTTCTTCTCCTTCTTCTCCTTCTTCTTCTTCTCTTATGATATGTACGTAATGCACGTGCGCGGCGAGGAATGGGTGATGACTTGCTGATCAGTCAGCAAGCGCAGATGTACCTAACGGGAGGGTGTATCTAGTCCGGCTGTTCTGCTGATCTAAGAAACCATGCGCTAGGCTGGCTTAAGTAAAAGCAACTGCTGCAGCAGCACTCAGAGACCTGTTAAGGGATGCCCAGTCCCGATGTCAAGTTACACCTGGGGAAGGATTACTGTGTGCAACGGCCGATCATGTTCGCCCGAGATCCGCCTGTCGTGTATATGTGTGTGTGTGTGTGTGTTTGCGCGCACACGCAGGTAGCGATCATAGATGCTTCGCTCCAACCCATGCATGTAATAACGTGAGACCATGCAAGCGCCTCCCCTCTTTTTCGACAAAAGCTTGAATCTCGCAGGAAAACGGAAAGGAAGCACGACTTTGCATGTGGCAGCCCAATCAAGCATCAGGTCTCCAAATTCCCTCAGGGCTGTCTGGGCGGGATTTTCAAGTAGAGTTCACTTAGGTAAGTCCATTAGCGATGCAAACGATCTGGCTTACACCGCATACGCCAAACGGCTACTGGGGGGAGGGGAGGGGGAGAGAGATGATATGCAGGCGAAAGGCGGGATCGATGCATCACGCATTCGCAGGCGCGGCGTCAAGGCAATAGGCGGAAAGCAGAAGCAACCGGTAGGGATCGATGCGATCCAAACAGAGACCGCCCTAGATAGTGGGCTTGCATGTCGAGAGAAGCGACGGACGGGACTGAGTGATGACTGACCGAATGACTGACTGACCGACCGACTGCCTGCAGGGGTGGCGGCGGCGGCGGCGGCGGCGGTGGCACTGAGCTCTCTGGGCGAGCTTGCACGGCAGCTTTCCGCCCTTTTCCTTTTTTTTCCCCCCCCAGTCCCCCTGCCCTCTCTCCCACTTTCGGACGGGATCTACGACTCTCGAGAATGCGACGACGAGGGCTTCATTGACGTAAGCGCAACGGGGTTGGTGGCATCGAGCAAGGCCTTTCGTTGCCAGGCTTCTGCTGCGCATAATCCGTGGCTGCAGCGCACGTTCGCCAAGGCAGGTAGTGCAATGGCTTGACTGGGAAGGTATCATAGGTGCGACCTAGCTTAGCGCTGCGAGCGTAGAGCTTCCGCTTGTAGCTGGATGTCACTTTTGGAGCGGTGTTGACGGACAGTGCATTAACGAGGGGAGGGGGGGGGGGGGAGCCAGCACCTAGGCTGGGTTCATAGAGGACAGCGGTCTGGAACGAGGAGATTGCAAGATCGTCAAAAGGAGAGACGTAGAGTTCCCGTTGGTATTGTAGTACAGTGCCGGTAGGCAAGGTCGACCTGAAATAATGGCTAGCCTGATCCTCTCAAAAAAGTGTCACACATCTAAATGAAATTCCGTACACGTTGCGAGTGCCGTAACATGGGTATCTGCCAAACAAAAAAAGTAACCTCCTGAATCATTTGATGCGCGCCCAACACCTTGCTTATCTGACTGTTTCCCGCGATCGATGAACATATATTGTTGGCCTGCCAAAACGGAAAGGCCCTGGCTGGAGGAAGCCGGCTCTAACCCGTTGCAAATGGCCATGAATTCGTGACTTGGTGTAAGGCCGTTTGACTGTCAGGTGAATAGTGACCTGACGCTGATGAAGGCGATGCTGAGCTTGAGATGGACGGTATGACTGGCACAGGTACAGGTCCAAGCGCTTTTACGAGTTCCTCAGGTGACGAGGTTGATGGTTCCACATGGATTCCCAATTCTGACAGTCCTGGAGAGTTGGCCCGAGCTGCAGCCGCCATTTCGGCAGTAGTTGGGACATGCGGTGGCCCTGGAGCTTGGCCTCTGCCCCTTGATCGTGTAAGTGTTTGGGTCGAATTGTGGTCCAGTTGTGAGTTTCTGTAGACGTGCTCATCAGGCTTCGAAGAAGGTGTCGATCCGAAAGGAGCTGCGCTCGTCCATATGTTGGATTTCCTGAATGCCTCATCAAGCTTTGCTTTGGTGACTGTCTCCTGCTCCCTCAAGGCCTTGTCAATGGCATCTCCAAGCTTGTTGCCCTCCTCCATGAAGTCCCGTGCTTTCGTTTCGAGGCTCTGATTGTAGCGTCTCACCTCCTCTAGAGCATACTTCAGAACATCAATCCTTCGTTTCAGGAGGTCGACTTGCTGCCTAAGCTCAAGCACTTCGTTCTCCCTGTCGCTAGAGTTGGCAACTGCAGCAGAAGCTCCAGTAGCCAGACGCTGTAGCTTGGCGCTCTTGTCGAATGCTGACTTCCCTGATGCACTGAACGCTCGCTTGTTGTGCTCGCGGGGATCTTCGGAATTCGGCATAGGCTGAAGTGACGTCGCCCGTCCAGTCTCGAGCGTTGCAATTCGCTCCAGCAGTTGGGCTTTTTCTTCGAGCATCTTCTGACGATCCTCGATGTTTCGCGCATGCAGCTTCCCGCCCATTTCCAGCATTCTCCCCCACTGCTCCTTCTCTCGCTGCGCCTCGCCCCGTTCCACGTCGCGCCTCTTCTCGCTATCCTCTAGCTGAGACTCTAGCATTTTCACCTGCTCGATAAGATCCTCATTCCTGTTCGTCAATTCGTTTACCTCTTGATCTGCAACAGTGGTTTTCTTCTCGATCGTCTGGCTTTTGACGCGTTCACGCTGCAGCTTCTGCAGAAGCGTCGAGTATTCCTGCTGTAGAGTTTGCAGGGCTAGGGACTTCAAAGTGACCTGATGCTGCAGGTCTGCTATGTGTTGAGATGTTGCTGACGAGGTAGATGTTGTATGTACTGATGACGGCGGATGATAAGACGTTGGAGACACTGCAGGGGGAGCCTGGGCATGCAGAGCAGGTATCGAAGGATATGGGTACCCCAGAGCCGACGGGGAAGGCAGTGGGCGTCCAGATCGTGCGGTATGAGGGGGCGATGATGTCCGTGGATATGCCGACGGTGGGTAAGAATCAGGAGCCGGTGGTGTCGTTGTTATGGACTTCAATGCCAGGTCTGTGCCGTGCGGTTCGAACGAAGGTCGGTACTCCTCTCGGGCGGATGATGACGAGAAGTGTCTGCCCAGATCCGCAGAGCCATCCGACCTGGGCCTTTTCAGTGGAGGTAGGTGGGGAGCATCTTGTGGCTCTGCTGCTCTCTTTGTCGATGCGGGTGGGGAGGCGACACGCTTTGGCTGTTGCATGAAAGGTCCGTATGTGGGTTGGGAGCCTTGTACACTGCCTCTGGCCTGTCTGACTTGTTCCAGTATCCACTCCAGGGTTTGGACAGGGTCTCCATTATATAGGTCGAATGGCTGCAGCAGTCAGTAAACGGAACGTCGACTCCAAGCACGTAACGACTTACTATTGGGGTTGGATGGCTGGAGTCAAGCTCGGCGACGGCGACAGCGGCCTGTTCCAGTAGCGGCCTGAGAATAGCACAGGAGCAAGGCTGCCTGGGAGGAACACTTGTCGAGTCTGGCGCATCACGGGCATCCTCGTGTCTGGTCGTGCGTTCCTGCAGAGCTGCAAACGAAGGCAGCGATGTCGACTGGGCCACCGATGTCTGCACAGAGCTGCGGGGCTGGCTGTCAGTCGGTGGCGGCCCGTATATGGGTTTTATCCTTGGCAGGTCTATCATCACACCATCAGCGACCATGCAAAGTGAGACGCACATACACGCGCACACACACACACACACACACACACACACACACACACAAGAGGGTGGGGTGATTAAACCAGAAGGCGGAAACGTAGAGTGCGAAATGTCCAGGCGTTGCCTTATACATACCTTTGGTCGACGGCGGGATGTTAAGCGTCAATGGGGCATCGGGTCTATGGGCTGGTCGATCCCGATGCGGTTCAGGCTGCCAAGAGCCAGTGAAGGAGCTGGAATTGTTGGGTGAAGGGTTGTTTACCGCCTGAGGCGGACCAAGGTCGCCACCGGGCGAGGGGGTATGGCGCCCATGTGAAGGCGCCGGGTAGGGAGCGACTTCCACGTAGGGTTCAGATGGGGGCGGGAATGGGCGGGCCCGGGAGTCTGCGAATCGAGCAGGGCCAGGCCAGTGGTTGTTGCCGTTGTGATGATGTTGGTTGTGGATGTGGTTGCTATTGTTGTTGCCGTTGCCGTTGTTGTGCTGCTGGTGGTGGTGGTGGTGGTGTTGGTGCTGATGATGGTTGTTGTTGTTGTTGCTGTTGCTGTTGTTGTGCTGGTGGTGGTGATCGACTGCAGTGGCTGTGTACGACATGGATTGACGTCGAGTGGTGGGTTCGGACGGCAACGGATGGTGATAGGGCGAAGACTTGAGCTCGACTTCTCTCCAGCGTGTCGCGTCCCATAGGGAATCAGCGTTCATATCGGCCGATCTTCATGTATGGTTGGCCGGCTTGGACAGGTAAGCCGTATCGCCATCCGCGCAGCTCGAGTGACCCGTGGCCGCAGACAAGCGTCAATCGTCCGGCGTAGGCATTGGAGGGAGGTCCTTTTGTGGGATTAAATATGGGCAGGTATGGGTCAAAGTAGAGGAGCAGATGGACGGATGCGCAGGCTGGAGAGGGAGGGCTTGGCGTCAGAAGTACTAATACGTCGCTACTCAGGCTTCTGGCCTACACCTTTTTTGGGGGGAGGGAGGGGAGTTCAAGGGCAACAGCAAGAGCGGGAGTTAGGGCGAATGATGGGTCTGCGGACCGACGGTGTGGTCGCAGGGTGCAGAGGTAGCGTCAGACTGCACACAACTCAGACTCTGCTGCCAGGCCAAGCGGACGGCTAGGAGGAGCAGGGATGGAGGTATGATGACCGCATGTCAGATAAAGTGCATGGCCGTCTTTGCCTCCCTCTCTCTCTCCCCATGCCGCATCGCCCGCCGCCTCTGGATCATCTGCGCTGTCGCTCTGGCGGGTTGGGGGGGGGTTTGGGGGGAAGAGGATACCGATCCAGCTACCATACCTACCGGCCTGCCTACCTGGCTATCTACCTACCTACCTACCTACCTATCTACCCACCTAATCCACCCACCTACGCATGAAACACGCCGCCTAGCGTCATCGGCAGACACGCCTTTCCTGGCGGCAGATGACTAAACAGAGCCAGGCAAGGCAAGGGGCCCTGAATAGGGATGGGTTGGCGTGACCAGGGAGTAATCATCACTTCTGCATACGGCAGCATGGAATTGCGTAAAGGGGCAGCGCGGCCGTGTGGCACGGGAGGCGGCAGCATACCCTCTGGGCGTAGTGTAGCGTGCGTGGGCGCGCGTGCGCTCATCGGCGCTAGCCGATCGAGGCACGGGGTCTCTCGTCGTCGCATGGTCATGGTGTGCAGCACAGCAGATTGCACTGCAGACTGGAGCAGCGCGTTAGCGGTAGGCGGCGGAGGTGACGGAGGTGACAGAGATGGTGGTGGTGGTGGTGGTGGTGGTGGTGGTGGCAGCAGTGGTGATGATGATGATGATGATGATGATGATGATGATGATATGATGAGCGACTGGCGGGAGGTGGGACGGCCAGGCGGTGGCATGAGGCACCCAGAGACGGGTAGCGCGCTAGAGCGCTGTATGCGCAGGCAGCCAAGTCCAAGTCCAGGCAGGATAGCGTGGGTACCCAGGGCGTGGAGCCCATGGAGGTCAGGCAGGGCATAGTGAGCCTGGTCTCTGCTGCTGCTGCTGCTGCTGCTGTACGTACATCATGTACACTGACTGCTAAACTGCTACGCTACACTCCACACTGCGCTGCATGCACACGCACGGCACGATGGAGCGAGCGAGGTACTATGCTGCAGCCCACACTGCAGTCCGTCGCCGCCGCCGCCGTCGTCGTCGTGTGGCGTGGTGTGGTGTGGTGTGGTGTGGTCTGCAGTCTTGTCTGTACGCACTGCTGCTGCTGCTGCTGCTGCTACTACTGCCACTACTGCCGGTGATGTGGATGAGATGGGAGAATCGGGATTGATTGCGACCGTTAGGGACATCTAAGCGATCCCCACACGACGTTTGCGTATCCTGGGCCATGAGTAAGCACGCATGTCCACCGCGCCCTCTCACTGGCCCGCAAGCGCGCGCTCCCCACCCTCTGCGTCTCTGCCTCGGTCCCGGGCCAGCGCTCCCTATATGGTAGTTCCGCCGTGATCTTGTCTGTGCCAAGTGGATTCGCGCTTCTCCCGCACTTGCATGAGGTTGTAGCAGTTAGCTGATGTTATTATTATTGTTGCCATTTGCTCCTGCAACCGATCTTGTCCCTCATCCTCCTCCTCCGCCTCGTTCGCCTCATTACAGCAGCACCGCTTCCTGTGTTATACTATGCCGTACGGTAGCCTACCTTGGTAGCAACGGCCCCATTCCCACATTCACGCCTGTGCCTGAGCCTGAGCCTGAGCCTGTGCCTGTGCCTCTCCCGGCTGCCCCTTCTGACCCACTGGGCCCCTCTCCATGAAACCTACTTCGGTGTCTCGGGTCTAAAAAGCCAATCTCACTAACCCACATCGGGCTACGCTCCACTCTCGTACCCAGGTAGCTGTACGATCTACAGCGCCAGCCTGCTACCCTACCACACGATGGGGATTCTGAACCGTACAGTGGCAGTTGTTTCGTCGTGGTCTCGTAGCAATAGTGGCCCGCCAACGAGGTCTCGTCCAGTACATCTCCCTCCAGCCATCGAAACGCTGCTTCTCACACATGCGTTGGTCCCTCCCATGCACGCCCTCAAGTGCGATCTGTCCGCTTGCTTAGTCCGCCATTCGCTATCGTGTCATCAGGTCGGGACTGCTGTCCACCTCCAATGCTGTCTTTCGTGGACTGGGCCTCAGTTGCCATTTGCATGCCGCTGTGACGTTGGAGCCCCTCCATGCCGGCGTCGTGATCCGTAGCGAACGTCTACAGGCGAACAGGAGCTGTTTGCCACCTCCAGCGTCGTCTGCGCGTCCGGGCAACTCGGCACTTGTTCGTGCCTTGTTCGTGCCTCCGCCCCCCGTTTGCCGGCTGCGCTGCCGCAAGCCCTCAGAAGCCCTACGTCTTTGTCTGGGTCCCCCTATGCTGCCGACTCCAGCACTTGTCAGCTGCCTTGAGGTACCTCACGTACCCTCGGTACCCGCTAGCGCACGGGCCTAGTCCCTTTTGGCGAGTAGACGTTCTTACCTACGGGTTTGTTCAGGATCACGCATGGAATCTTCCGTTCAACGCCAGCTCACCAGACCGTGCGATAGGACGCGACCGAGTCGACTAGACTGATCTTCCTGTAGGAAACGTCCACACTAGCAATGTCGCTAGTGACACTTCGCATTCAGTTCCCGATTCAGAACCATCTCGAGTGCTGGCCTATGGCATCCAAATTTGCCAGTTTCGTTCCTTACGTACTTGGACCACAAAACACCGGCCGGAGAGTGGGAGGGCAACGTTGCTGCTATCCGAACGAGGTACGAGATGCTACGTGGATCAACGATAGCCTCACGCAGCATTTCAAATACAGGTAGTGGCCAGAATCCATCCACTTTCTTTGCTGGAGACGAACGCCTAGAGGAGTCCCATCGCAACCAGTGTGTGGACCTAGACACTGGCAGATGGACCAAACCGGCAAATCCCGCGAGCCTTTCAGTACAGCTGCCAACAGAGAGCGCTGTATCTGCAGCCAGGGGAGCTGTGTGCTATTTGCTACGTACACGAAGGATCCGCAATAAACATATCGCTGCAGACGCCACCGATCCACAAGAGAGCGTTCCGATACGACTGGGTTCTGTGGATTACTCTTCTGGGGCTGGGTTCTGATGAGCTTGTTGTTCCGTCACCTCTTTGGCTCTCGACGTGACAGCCTCGGCGGCTCAAAAAGGATGCATAAGATGCACAACCCTATCGGTGGACCACCTTGCGTAATTCCCGCTCTGCAGCACACCTAGGTTCAAGTAAAGTGCGACCCTAGCAAGGCAAACGCCGCCGACAATGGCCTCAACGTCATTAGTGGCCCTCGACTCGAGGAAGGTTCGGTTGGCGATAGTCTCAAACGCCAACGTGGTCATACCATTCTTTTTTTCTTTCTTTTCATTGTTTTGACGGGCATCGCGGCTAGCGGGAAGGCTGACCCTTGAGACTAGTGCTGCAGCGTAACCCAGACACGCTGTAGCAATTGCTTGTTCTGCTGCACGGTACTGTGCAGTACAGCCTGCGATCGCAAGCGTGATCTAGCAGGGATCTCCCGCTTGTACCTTATGGAACAATATCCAGGTAGACTCCCCCAAATCCTATGTCATTAATCCGAGAGGGACAGCTGCGCAACGGATGCGAGCCGCCCTCGCTTTGACGTGCCGCAACCGTCCCGCGCATCGCCGCCGCGCTCGACAGGGACATCCAGTTCATTCAACAACGCGACACACGTCCTGTCCAGATCTAGCTCTCGTACGCGGCATGAAGTAGACGGCACAGATTTGTCCAAGGCATCAGCTGTGTACTGCGAACGACTTTGCGACTTCTGTACCGCTCATAGGGGTTTTGGGATACATGGGATGCTCTTGGCTTTTCGCTTGCACCAACAAGGCAACGCTTCCGGTGGATGTGAGACTACTACAATGGCACAATATGCCGACCTCTCGCGTCCTAACGATCTATTAGGCAACGCCGTTTTTAACTCGATAAAGGCAGAACAGTACTGCATCTGGGTAGCCTGAAAGGATGGAGGCAGTGGTAATGCAACTGGATGTTGACGTGGCTGACATGCAGGACTGTAATAACCAGGATACTCCCGCACAAGATTGCCATTTGCAGCCGGACATACATCAAATCGTCACAGCCAATCCCGATGGCCTCCTGCATATGTAATAGACGGCACGTCACCTCGGACCGCCTGTACATATGTACGGCCGGCATATTGTACATGCGCAGCAATGACCACACCGACGACGGGTTTATGCTTAATGCATGGAATTGGAGGCTGCTGTTGCTGATGATGATGCACATGCAAAGTCTTCGTTTTCCGAGAAGGGCATGACACCTTGAAGCAACTTGTATAGTCATCATGTCACACGGGTCTACCACTCGCTATCTGCTGACACATGCAGATGAGCTGCTGTTGCATACATTTAGAATTCGCGGGAAAAGCAAGATCGTCGCTTCTGCCTCTGGCACATCATTGTCCGAGTATCCATCAAATATAGCATGTACGTCACTTGCGCTTGCATCCGCGTGTAATGTTCTTGACTTTTAAAAACGATCGCGTGTTTTGGACTCATCGATGACCCTACCAGCCGTGCCAGCCGCAGATTTGGTGCATATCGCTCATCGCTTGAAGCCAAAGTGGGGAAACAGCCGGGCTTGACCGTCCCAAGACAAATCGCATGGATCACCGACGTAGATCGGGGATCGGCTTGCTACGTATATATGGAGAAATACGTCGAGCCAAGTATAGTCATCTTTGTTACTGGGCGAACATGAGACGCATATGCAACGCGTCGAGGTGAAAGCTTCCTCATGGATCGCCATCTGTCTCCCACATTGGTATCCAACTTCCGTCGTTGGGGGTTTGGGTGGCGGAGGGCGGCTCAGTGAGGATGTAACGCTCGATCTCTCTATCAAGCCGCGCCTTGTGAGACTTCAGCATCTGACGTTCAAGTCGTCCGAGCACGTCGAGTTCCCGCAGCATTCCGTCGACATGAACACTACAGCACCGAGACAAACGCCACAAGCTTGTCCCTTTTGCATCTGAAGGTACAGGCGGCAGGTTCTGTAGGAGACGTTGCAAGGAGCGCAGCTTCAATGCCAACGATGCATGTGATGCCCTCCAGTCCTGTTGCAGGGGCAAAAGTGCATCTGAAGAGTCACTCTGACCGATCCATTCCGAGAATACCAACACTACCTCATCGAACTTGCTATTAGACTCGCTCAGGACACAGAGTTCTTGGATTACACGACAAAGTATCGCAAGGCTTTCGTTGAATTGACTCTGATCGTTGCACCAGGCATTAAGCGCTTCAATGTTTCTCAACTTTCGCTGCTTTGACTCTATATCTTTGAGGTTCTCATGCCGTTTGCGGAGGCTAGCATGTCGCTGTGCAAGCTCGCCAAAGGCGCTCGACTCATATTCCAGTAGCGTTTCTGTGGAAGTCTGATGCAGAAGCGATAGCTGAAGTAGCTCGATCTGCTGTAGGAGAACATCGGTTGAGATCGGAGTATCGGTCTCCGTTTCGGACTGAACCTGTGACGAGCGGCGTATTGGCACAGGTGGTTTCGGAAGGGACGAATTGACCGGAGAGTAGTGCTGTTGGTATGTGTTGGAGGTCGCGCGAGGAGGGGGCAGCATCTGCCCACGCAGTCTTGTTGCATCTTGGGCCTTGGAAGGACTTCCTGGAGGCGACTGTAGCCTGCGATTGACGGTCTGCGCTTTCGGTCCTGCTTCGATGCGAGGTGGTTCCATCAACTTCGAGGTTCTCTTGGCGGTGGAATTCGCTGTGGGTTTGCTTCGGGTGTCTGTGCGAACATGTGTGCGTGATACTGAGCCATTCGCTCCAGCAGTCCGGGATTGTGCAGTTGAAAGGTCGACAGCAGGACGGCTCTTCGTCGAGCTGTTACGCTTGATACTCGACACTCTACTGGTCAGTCCTTTGCCAGTACTGCTACCATCGACCACTGTAGCCCCAGAATTCAATCTGTCACGTGCGATATAGGTACGGTGACTGCCACCGGAATTATGACTGAGATGATGCTGTCCATCATCAGTCACTTCGCAATCGTTTGGTTTCCTCTTTACTGGTGCGATTTCGTCCTCCTGGTCACTCTGTGTGGTACACGTGCGAGAACCAGTATCTGCTTCGCCCAATGTAGTTTGAGCTGAGGTTATTATTCCTCCAGCAGCAGCGATTGGTGCCTTAACGCCCTTAACCTCGCCGGCTCTCCTTTTTAGTCCGCTGTCGCCACGAACGCTTTCCGGGTTCTTGTATGAAAACTGAGGGAGTAGACTCCGTCGGCTTGTAGACTGAATGTTCGATACATTGGGCTTGAGGTCCGAAGATCTCTTCATGTCAGCGCCCAATCCCTTTGTCACAGATTCCGTGTTGTCGGCGCGATGGCGCGAGGCAGCAGGCAATCGGCTATACCCAGACATGGGTTTGTTCGCATTGCTTGCCAGTGAATGTGTAGATAACTGCCGCCGAATATTGGAGGCAGCACGTACGATCTGCTACAGGGTTGGGGCCAGAGCTCAGGGCGCGGCTCGTGCCTTCCGTACTGCGAAGCCCGCCCGCTATTGGTACGGTAAGACACTGTAGGTCTGCAATTTCGGTAATGCTCTACACTCTACAAGACAGGCTCATGAGGTCTACTCACGCTATAGCTCTACTTTTGTGTGGGTGTACCGTGCTTTTCCCATGACACAGATTCAAGAGACTTCGTGGTCAGGTGTGCAGGCAATGCGCTTAGAGGCGGGCTTGGTACACCGAGTTACTGATGGATCATGGTCATCTGCCTTCCTTCCCGTTGTATTCATTACGCAACTGTCATCCAGAGGGTTGAGGCTGGATACCGAATGTCGGTAACAAAGCACGAGTGTATCTGGGCTTTGCTTGAGTGTGGTGATAAGCAACATAGGGTTCGTAGATTGTGTAATGGTATGCCTTCGAGGGGCTACCTCGCCAGCCCGAATCTAAGGTTGATGACTCCTTTGATAGCCAGAGACTCGGTATGCAATTGGGGGCGACGTACGTGAAGGGGCCATAGCGAACATGAGTTTGCTTCAAGTGTCGATTCCAGCGGCTGCGCTACATCAGACCGCCTTTCGTTCGACCAGAAAACGGAGCTACAACAGCTCAGTACATGCAGCAGACCGCTGCAGCTTGGCAAAACTTTGCTTAAGAGGCGTCGCCACAGGCACCGCCATTGGTCGGTAAGGCCACTGGGAGCAGAACACTTCTCTCGGTCAACCTCGACTCTACGCTTTTCCCACATTATTCCACTTGAGGAAACCTAAGTAACTGTCATAACATATCTGAACAATCACGGGGTTCTGAAAAGGCTTTGACCCAACATGCCATCAAAAATTGACACTACCGGCTACACGTCTCCGGTGGAGGTATCAACTGGAAAGACGAAGAACTTATCAACGACAGATCAGACCTCTTTACGACATGATGTGCAGGTTGAGCTTCAATATCTGGTCGACGACCCTATCTATGATTCAGTCAAGCCTGTACAAATAACTCCAAATTTTGCTGACGATGAAAGACGTACCAACGTGCGCCTCTGCGCCGGTGACCCTGAAAACCTAAACGATGTTAGAGGACGTGAGAAGGAGTTTTCGCTGGATGCAAATGGCTTCAAATTCGTTAAAGCGCCTACTAGCTTCAAAGATTGGTCTTCCCAACCCAAAATCGGCCAGGTCTACCTTAAGGAAATGGAAGACTTGCTCAAGCGTGAAGTAGAAGGTTGTGACGAGATTATCTTCTATGATGCTCGCATTCGTCAAGAGGGCGAGAAGGGGCTAAAGGTGGAGGGGCTTTCATACAATCCCTTCGCTCGCCAAGTCCATGTGGACAACACTGAAAGGAGCGTTATAGAAAAGGTCAAGGCACTCACTGAAATGAAGTCTGACTTTCTCCTACGCGGGCGTTATCAAATTATCAATATCTGGAGTGGGTCATCTCCCCAAGAGTGTCCATCATAATGCTGCAGAAAGAGCAGAGTTGACGTTCTACATAGGACCGATCAAGCATCCCGTCTATGACTGTGGTTTGGCAGTAGCTGACGGTGGTAAGCTGAAGAAAGGAGATGTGAGGGAATGCGAGCGCCATCGTAGAGACACACAAGAGTATTGGGATACCATGGGAGTCATTAAGTATCGACCTGGCTTCCGATGGTATTACATGTCTTACCAAGATGAAGAGGATTGCCTTCTTTTCAAGAACCACGATTCAGCATTAGATGTTCCAGCAAGGTTTTGCCTCCACACAGCTTTTGACATGCCCCCTGAGGAAATTCTGCCTGATATGCCCACCCGTGAGTCGATTGAAGTCAGAGCCTTGGTCTTCACTCACCCTCGAGGCGAGCGGCGCGCATCCGAGACTCGAATGCTGCAACAATCCACTCCCATTCCGCATCCATTGGCCGAGAAGCTTGAGAGGCAAGAGCTGAAACGAATTGACGATGAGTTAACGATCACAGACCGTCTGCGTGAAGATATTGATGAGGCCAACGAAGTCAAAGATGCGGTGCTCCTGCTTAGAAGAAAGGAGATAAAGCATCTAGAGCAGGTAAACCAAAAGTTGGCTGAAGAACTCAGGGAGAGTAATGATGAGAACCAACGCTTGCTGCGCCGCATTGAGAGACAAGAGCAGGAGATTCAGAAATGGAGGACTGAAGCCATGGGACCAAGGTAGCGAATCAATGAATAGAACATGGCAGGGTAGTATTGATGAGGCCGTCAGAAGGGAGTGGGAGAAGGATGCGTTACTTATCAGAAACCTTGAAGAACAAATTGCAAGGCTGAGCAGAGGACCGAACACTTAAGGCGGTGCCGCTATGTTTTTTTGCAGTTTTATTTCATGACGAAGGAATTACTTCATCTTCTTGAATACACCGACAAATCCGCCTCCAGCGATACGGTCACCCACTTTAGGCCGGCAGACCATACGTGATGTGACTTGAGGAGGGGATTGGGCGTCGCAACCATGTGTGGTCGAATCGTCTGATACATCTTCGGCCCTGCTTGATTCCTTGACGTTCTCGGTCAGATCGTGAGGCAAGGTGTCTGAGGACGGTAGAGACCGCTCTGCCTTAGGTTGACTTAACCTGATGTCCCACTCTCTACCGCCTGAACCGGCATTCTGCCCAAGCTCGACCGTCTTCTCTAGATACAGAGGAATGTCCTGCTGCCATATCGTTGACGCACAGTCTGCTATCTGCGTAATGCTTGGGTTGAAGACAATCAACGTCCCGTCCGCCTTGAGCGACTGAGTCACAACTTTGAGATGTTGATCAGCACCAGGCATGTCGAGGAAGGCATAGTTGAGGAAACCTTGTCCTCTCACGGCCAGCTGCTGTTCGCACCATTCGCCAACATCGCCAACGTGGAAATCAACGTTATCAGAATACAAACCCCTTCGAAAGCCAGCTACTTGAGCGGCAGCATGGGCAGAAAACGTTGCCCTCTTTTCGATGGTGTGCAGAATGGCTCGCCGAGTGCCTTTCCAGGTCTCTATATCCTCCTCAGCGTCATCTCCTTTATACCGAGGCGAGTTTGCTGCATGAATCGCACGACTCAGATATATCGTGAGCGCGCCATGACCGGTCCCAGCTTCCAAGATCTCTAGTCTCTGACTGTCCTGCTCCTTTGCGTTTGGTGAGGGAGGTGAGACGTGGATATCAAACAGCTCGATGATGAGGTTGGCATCGGCTGGGTATATAGGAGTGACCAAGCGTTGGGTGAGCCGCACCCATTCCTCCAGTTTGACCTCGTGAATTCTGTACACAGATCCTTCAGTGCCTTGCTTACGTCGAGAGGTGACGGTATCTCTCAATGATTTGCCAATTATCTCGTCGTGAAGAATGATGCCATTATGGCTCTCTATTTTCTTGCCCGGCTTCAGGGGCCGGGTGAGGACTGGCGCGACATGGCGTCGCTGCACTTCCCGTAGGAGAACCTGATCGCCTTGTGCAAGGGTGAGCTGTCGCCGTTGGTGTAAGTTGGCGTTCCTAAAGCCGGGCGCTCGAGTAGATGAGCGCAAAGATGCTTTCATTAGCAATGGGCAATGCCAACCTAATGCATATGACTTATAATTCCCAGGGTACCGAGGAAGGAGGCTTTCATTAAGGAGCATATTCGGGAGATCTTCAAAGGGTCCCTGGCTGCGGCATAGTCCGGGGTAGCCGTAAGGAGCACTCCTTAGAATGCAATGCTAAAGCAACATACGAGCGCGATCCAGATTGGCCCAATCTTGATGTTAGGTAAGGTACGGAAGAACCGCGATTGTTACAAGATTCTTGGATTACGTCTGACTGTGATACATTGCGTGGAAGTAAAAGGGGTCTGTGTGAGTTCTGGAATGCCACTTTCGACCCGAGTTCAGTATGTGTGATAGCAAGCATTTAAGACCTACGATAAAGAGAAACCAGCACTAACGTACCCCACAAGTCAGCTGGCCACACAAGTCAGCTGGCCACTTTTTTCATCTCATCTTATTCAAACTGGTGTTACTCTACCAGATGAAGTTCAAATGCTTTGATATAATAATCTATAGTACATCTGGTATTAAGTTCGCTTCTGGACACTTTGTTCTATTATGACCCTTAGTACCACAAGTACTGCAAGTCATTCTTCTCCTAGCTTGACCTAAGGATGAAGTTATACTTTGTAATGCTTCTTCTGCAACAGACTGTAATGATTGCCCTAGATCTTCGAAAGCCT